>ML994626.1:508836-542393 GCA_010093925.1 Zopfia rhizophila CBS 207.26
TAGTCCTTCTGTTGTCCAGCCATTATCGCTAACAGCGAGCATCCAGTCACCAGGTAGGCCTTGATACCAGCCTGACTGGTGGACCTTTCCTGCAAGGATGATGAAGGGCGGGATTGCCACCCAGTCGCATTGACTCCCTCAATTGTTGTTACCCATTCGCGATTGCCCGGTTGTATAAGAATTGCTCTGCCTATAGTATCAGAGCTTGTAACGACTTTTGATGTCGCAGCTACACCCATCATACATCCAGCCTCGTCAAAGTTATAAGTATCCTCGTCAAGTATGCCGTACGCCTGACGCGTCTCCTCTACAAGATCGAACCACGCGCCAATTATCTTTGGATCCTCGCATTTCGCGCGCTGTGAGTGGAATTTGCGATTCCACTTTGTCTGAAGCTCTGGCTGAGCGTTGATAAATCGCGATACCCAGTTCTTGCCAACTGGCTGAGGGGGAGGATTCTGGCCACGCGCAGCGAGTAACACGTTGGCCATTCGTCGTACGTCAATAATCTGGGGGGGAAATCCGCGTCGGTTGAGCTCTAGGATCCACTGCACGAGCGCCTGCTCCTCAGATGGCTGTAGCTTTCTTTTTTTGGCATTAGATAGCTCTTAGGGAGTGTACCGTTGACGCGTCGCTGGAGAGTCGATCGATTAACGTTATATAGATATCCGGCTCGTCGGTAGCTTGAAACCTACTTATTCTGAATAGCCTGCGTCGAAAGAGCTATTCCGCCTTCTTTTTGAAGCCTCTGAACGTTGTGTGCAATACCATAGTGGATTTGATAGAAGACGCGTCTTTTTTTGGTGGAGTGGCTCACTGACTGGTGTGGCTCACTGAGTGGTAAAACCGGGGGGGGGGTTTATAATGATTATGTAGGATGTGGGGGGTCGTTTCGCACTAGCCGGGATTGGTGGCTGCTTCGATCGGAAGTACCGACCGGGGTGGCGACCTTGGATGAATTTGCGCGCGACAGCAGGCACAAAGCTGATAATGACTTCCTACCATCATAACAAGGCTCTAAGGCTCGGATACGACCCTTTATATATGTATCGTAAGTGGTAAGAGCTTAATAGTGGTGCTGTAGCGAAGAGACATTGTTTCGCTACAAAAGAAGGCTCTGAGCGAATCAGGCGAGAAGGCGACGATACGAATGTAATATATAGGTTGGAAGGGTCCTAGATGTTTTAAAAGTAGCCACAGCGCACTATTTATACATAATTCTAGTAAAGCTCGACGTGTGCGTGCAAGTTGTCAATTGATGAAGATGCTCCTCAATTCCCCACCTGCTCGCTCACACCATGCAAGCTAAGTCGCCATGCAAGCAAAGTCGCCCTACAAGCAAAATTGCCATGGAAGTAAAATTACCATACAAGTAAAGCGGTCATGCAAGCAGAGTCGCCATGCAAGCCAAATGTTATATTGCTAGCAAAATCCTCATGTAAAAGAAGTCGCTGCGCAAGCAAAATTTCCATGCCAAGCAAAGTCGCCATATAAGCAAAATTGCAAGCAAAATCGCCATGCGAGCAACACCACAAGCAAAATCGCCATACAAGTAAAGTCGCCATGCAACCAGCCATCATGCCATCCCGCAAATGCTGCTCCTCTATCAAATACTACGCATAGTGTGGGTGTTTGTAAAAATTCGATAAAAACCCCAATCTGGTTAGCACATTACCCATATCAACTACTACTATGGGCCCTCTACCAACTACCCTCCCACACACTAAGTCGCGTGTCGCAATAGTGTAAATAGTATTCTATATGGTCCCTCCAACCTGCATAGCTATTTTATGCGCCAAATCTACTGCGTGATGTGGGTGTTCTATTGAAATTAGGTAAAAAACTCAACTTGGATTAGCGTAACTCGCCACCACACCTCACCAAATTGGGAATCCACCACCATCGCGCCCACCTTCAACCCACCATATCTCCCACCACCCCACTCGCATCGCGATACCACTACTTCCACCCTTCTTTTCGCCCTGTTTCGCCACGTTTTGAAAAAAATATCTCCTACTTTTTGTCTTAACCTTCAGCCTGGTTTGTACCTTCATAACAACGATTGATTCTTCATGATGTATTAACGGAGGGGGAGCTTAGATTCACAATCGAAAGAATGAATACATTTATCGGTTTCATCTTCGGCCTGTACAGGGTCCTGGGCAAAACGGAAACGGAGTTGGTGAATCCATTCGTCGGCATTGTTGGTCATGGATTCGTGGACCTCGTCTGGCAGTGATGCGTGCCAATCGGCAGTTTGGTCCCTCTTGCGGATGGATATGACCTCTAGAACTTGGCTCTGGCCATATTCATTGACTCGCTTGGTGATGCGTCGGACGCAAATATATACGCTCATCTTTCCGTCGTGTATTCCCATTTCCTCGGCTTTTAATCGTCTTCCCTGATTGTTCAGAGTGCTCCTCTTCCTCCTCCAACTGAGGAGGACCGCCTAGAAAAAGACGCTTCTAATGAATGAACTGCTCGGCGTTAAAGGACATCATCTGGACGAGTTCATTCACTAAAGTTTGAACCTCCTGTTGATGTTGCAGCCACATCATTTTCTTAGTAGTCTCAGTAGTAATTCGTTCTATTTCGGTAATGTCTCGCACGAAGCCCAAATTTTGAGGTAAGCGGTTGTTGCGTTATCGCTCTTCTAGTTCCGGGAGAACGAACGCATCACGACGGTATTGGTTGTTCGAGTAGGGATTGTCACCCGTATTGACAGGGACTCTCGGCTCATTAAGACGCGAAAGGGGTTGTTATTTTGATAAGTGGAGGGTTGCTGGTCGAAACTTGATAGGTACTGGCAAGATGTTAGGCTGGACCTCAGGTCCAGGTATTTGTGAGGAAGGAGGCGACCTTGGAGGCGACGAAATCGACAAAGTCGATGATGATGAAGGCGATCGATGACGGGTAATTTAAAAGGTGATGGTACCTCTTAATCGCCCGGTAAAGGGTCACCACAAGCAGACTCAGCACAGATGAGACGATCAGGCAACAATGCTCATCAGTCTACTCAAGACAATACAGGCTCAGCCTTGTTTCCATGGCGATGCTCTGCGGAGCATCCTCGATCCCTAGAGCCTCAAGGCAGTCAAATTACAGTCTGTCGTGCGAATATTACCCGTCACACGTGGAAGTGAAAGAAGAATGAAAATCAAGTGAAGATTTTACCTACTTACGAAGAGGTGGAAATACAGGGTACGCTACTATCCATCAGGGAGAGGGGCAACAACATTATGGCCCCAACCCGGGTTGACGGTTAATCTGCCGCCGAATCTGGCGGTTTTGGACCCCGCTTTTGGCAGCACTTTTCACTTAATGTTAAGAACTATCCTAATCAGCTTTTACAGCAGGATACATCTATTTCATATCTAGCTATCGCTACCACTAAAATACTGAATATCCTTATAAATAACAACAAGCCCTAAAAAAGCGATATCACTTCCATTGTCCGGTGTCATGCAACAGCCAGCAAATGAACCGGTCCTTTAGCCGTGGCCATCCCGTGATACATTCTCTTAATATGTTCCCTTGAGCTTATCATAACTTCTCTACCTAACGGACTCCCAGAAACTATCCGCGTAGAGCAAAAGATCCGCTACAGTAAAGAAAACGTCGTCTTCTGGAGGTATGGGGCTCGGAAAAGAAGACTCTAAAATTCGAGAATCAGAGGCGGTCCAGTGATAGCATATGGTGCGACGGCATCTGGCTGAGTAGTGGTACTTGGCTGTACAGTGGTGCTTCACTGAACAGTGGTGTCCGGGTGAGCGGTGAGATATGGCGGAGTGGCCGGATATTGGTCAAATAATAATATTCACTTGTATTATCGTCGGAACTAGGGGATTAGGACTTGGGTGTGCTCTAGTAGCCGGCCTATGTTTAGTAGCCGGAGAAAGGCACGACTTTTCGACCTGTAGCCTCTTCTCTGCTAGTGTAATCATGATGATAATGACAATCTTCACATTCCCCCCTAGAGTTGGTAAGCTACCATCGTGCACTATGTCTTAGACGAGTAAGCATTTTAGAGAGTCCAGACTCAAAAACAATTGTTGGTCGATCAGCTTCTGGGTTTCGGGAAGCTGGTTTGTACGCTGAATCACCCTCCTTAGAGGAGTTGAGGCCAGTAAATGTCGTTCCGCTAAGATGGTTCAAGCAGCTTTTGGGTGGGCCCACTCTGACGAGTGCGAATTTGAGATCCCCAGTTAGTATAAGGCGCGTAAGTTCGTGTTTCGCTGAGGACATTAAATTGACAACTAATAGACTGGTATCTTTATAATATGTTATCTGAGTATGCTTTTCTATACTGGCGCGCCTATGGTCTATCATAGCAAGGTTATCTTCTGTGACGTTCTGGAAAATGAGGTACTACTGATTTGAGCGAGCGACTGGCTTGTAACTCGGTGGACAGTGATCTGACACGCTCTTGTAGATTTCGGATTTCTGTGTACTGATGGACAAGGACGCCTTGTAGTCCTTCAATGGAGGAAGTCTCTGTCGGTGAAGTTTCCGTTGGCAAAGCCTGTCTAGATGCACCCGTACTTGAGGAAGATCTTGACATGGTTGTATATGTATATAGGGCATCGCTAGATTCGAAAGATGTAGCCATGTTGAAGTTTGAAAGACGAGAGCAGGCAGGAACCCGTTACGTTGGAGGAGTAGGGAAAGTTGATTGAAAAATCACGCATGCAATAAGGCGAAGAGAGATTATGAGCGCTTGAAGTGACCCCTTAGTAGAGAGGTAATGGTTGAAGGCGGGTGATGAATAGCCTTATTGAGAGGAAATAACGTTACTAGTAGAGGTCGGTTCCCGCGTTCGGCGTCGTTGTGGTAGTGGAGGTAGTAGCGGGGACATGCTAGAGCTCTAAGTTCTTGATTGCCAACTCGTGGCAGCATGGACCGTCATGGGAATTCGAATCCGAAAGTAAGCTCCAGTCGATTAACTGAGGCTGAAAGAGTGCAAAGGTTTGCAAACTCTAGTGAGTTAATTCAGCCTTTACTTTCCAATTCCGGAATAGAAGGTTAAAATGGTTGGAAGGGTTAAAATGCCTTGAGCGGGCCTCAGGCTGGACCGCCGCGGTGCTCTGGGAGTTGATGGGTGTCGTGATCGCTATGACGTAACGATGATCGTAGTTGTTCGGAAGACGCAGTGGCTCGAGAGATATTCTGCTGCCAGATGTAAGGGCCTGCCAAAAGTTGGGCCAAGAGAGCCAAAACAAGTGTATGTAAAAGTCTGTAGTCTGTGTATTTTCTTGTTGTCTCTGGAAGTGGAGAACGAAAGACGCTATCCACCTGGGCGTTAGCGTGCCAAGAGTAATTACATACCGGTTTTCCTAAGATCCTGCAAGCCCAATACATATCTTTTCTCCATTACTATCTACTCCCGGTTGTGGCTTTTCCATGTGTCTCATATGTGGTTAGTAGCAGGTCATCTTGAAGTCCCTTCCTCCAAGTGTTCAGTGTCCCTTATCCGGCGATCGAAGCGAAACCTGCTGGGTACGAGATTGCATGGTGTGGGTTAGCTTGTGTTAAGAGATGGGGGCGGGGATTATAGCCAGTGGGGTTCAATGTCCCACTCTACTTCCGCATCTAGTCGTCCTGTGGAGATGGCACAATAGACGGTTGCTCTAACTGCATTCATGTCTGGTGTCCATTTATCCGGGTCAGATAATGCTTTTGCATCAACCGGTGTGGAGGAACTCTATTCTGGGAGGGACGAGCCCACACGGGCGCTAGGAGTGTGTAGACTTTTCGTCCGCATCAATCTTCCAAATCTGGGAAAACGCACGCGTTGAGGGCATTAAGGCCCTACGGGCTTGAGTTGTGTGTGGGCGTTTCGCCGCATCACCTGTCAAAATTGAAATTTCATCCGCCCTGTGGACAAACAGCCGGTGCGGGTTCTGTCACATCATCCGCATATATTCGGTGTTCAGGGGAGTTGACGAAAGCTGCTCGTGTTGCGCATCCATGGAGTTTGAGCGGGGTATGACAGTGGACGTGGAGGTGTAGACCCGGTGACAGTGACATAGGCCTTGCTCAGGATAATCTCATCAGATTCATTATTGCGGACCGCATCTACGAGAGGGATAACCCGATCGATGTCAAAATCATCACCAAGTTGTAGAAGGATATTGCAAAGAGTGCCACGGCCAGCGCTAAATGGCAGTAGTCGTGCAACGGGAAGGCTCTGTAATGCGACAATAAGATCGACTACGATATTTTTACGGTCTATCGGCATTAGAGGGAAATTGTGACAAGTGAATGGGAAATTACCTTCATTGCTCATCCCATGCGCTGAGTCTATAGTAAAAGATACCAGGCTCCGTATAAGGTAGATTAAACGTATCGCGAAAGCCATTCAAACCCCGGCCGGTAAGATTGGCAGTCATTATCTCTGATCTGGAGAGATTTGCCATAGCGAGAAACGTGGTTGACGCGACGCCTGAAGGGCCGACGCAACGAGCGGCTATGCAAGGTAGAAAAATGTTTCATACAATAGACAGAAGATATAATGAAAAAGCTGAGAAGAGTACGGAGCGTGGACGCATGGACGATGGGGAGGTGCGACGAGGAAAGATGGACAGCGTGATAGTGGAATGCGGGAAAGACGAAATTCGCGACCGTGTCTGAAGCATGGCTTAGCCAATGTTAAGCCGTGAAGTCGATCGGTTTTACCGGAGGCTGGGGGGTAAAACTGAACTAATTCAGGCCACAGGAAGAAGCCGAGGCTATCAACTTCAGGGCTAGGCTCGCAGACTGAGCCGGAAGCAAGGACCCCGGTCTACGGGCTTGTCGCAACTCGTGATCACTGCCTACTTCGTTTTCGGCTGGCGTCATGTCTATTCATTCTCATCGTTCTGCGAGTGCATACAACTCGCCCCACCATTGAAATTGTTAAGGGGTCACGTGCAATATGAAGATTGGCATTTTGAAAAATTTATGGCAAAATATGGCCGTCGATGCCTCCAGATGTGGAGGCACCTATCCCTCACACACTTCATCACAATAACCCTACGGCCCCAACTCAGGTTGACGGTTAATCCACCGCCCGAGTCTGGCGGTTTTGGACACCGCTTTTGGCGGCACTTTTCACTTGATGCCAGGAACTATCCCGATTAGCTCTTGCAGCATAATACATCTGTTTTATATCTAGCTATCACGGTGACGCTAACACTGGGTATTCTTAGAAATAGCAACAAGCCTTTAGAAAGCGGTATTACCTCCGTCGTTCCATGTGACATGCAACCGCCAATAAATGAACCAGTCCCTCGGCCGCGGCCATCCCGTGATACATTCCCATGATACATTCCCTTGATCTTGTCGTAACCTCTCTACACAACGGATTCCCAGAAACTATCCGCCCAGAGTAAAAGATCTGCTGCAGGAAAGACAACGTCGCCTTCTGGCGGTATGGGGGCTCGGAGAAGAAGATTCTGAAATTCGAGAATCAGAGGCGCCCCAGTGACGGCATATGATGCGGCGGCGTCTGGCTGAGTGGTGGTACTTGGCTGAACGGTGGTACCTGGTTGAGCGGCGGGATTTGGCGGAGTGGCAGGATTTTGGGTAATAGTGACCTCTTGTATTCGTGTCGGAACTAGGGGGTTAGAATTTAGGTGTGCTCTAGTAGCCGGCCTATGTCCAGTAGCCGGAGAAAGACACCACTTTTCGACCTGTAGCCTCTTCTCTACTGGCGTAATCAAGATGATAATGACAATTCTTACATCCCCTCCAGAGTTGGTAAGCCACCATCTTGCGTCATGTCTCAGACGAGTAAGCGTTTCAGAGAGTCTAGACTCAAAAACAAGTGTTGGCCAGTCAGCTCTCCGGTTTCGGGAACGTGGTTTGTACGCCGAATCGCCTTCCTTGGAGGAGTTAGGGCCAGAGAATCTGGATCCGCCAAGAGGAATAAGGCTTCGTCTAGGTAGGCCCATTCCGGCAAGTACGTGGCTTAGATCGTCAGCTAGTAAGAGATATGTAATTTCATGTTCCACCGAGGGCATTAGTTTGACAATTAGTAGATTGGTATCCGTGTAATGGGTCATCCGAGTATGCTTTCCTATGCTGGCGCGCTTACGGTCTAACATATCAAGATGACCCTTTGTGACACTCCGGAAGACAAGGTACTGCTGATTTGAGCGACCGGCCTGTAATTCAGTAGACTGTGACTTGACACGTTCTTGTAGATCTCGAACTCCTGTGTACTGATAGATAGGGACGCCTTGTAGTCCCTCAATGGAGGAAGTCTCCGCCGGTGAGGTTTCCGCTGGCGAAGCCTGTCTAGATGCACCCGTACTTGAGGATGATCTTGATATGGTGGTATATGCATATAGGACATCGCTGGATTCGAAAGATGTAGCCATGTTGAAGTTCGAAAGACGAGAGCAGGCAGGAACCCGTTACGTTGGAGGAGTAGGGAAAGTTGCTTGAAGAATCACGCATGCACTGAGGCGAGGAGAGATGATAAACGCTTGAAGTGACCCCTTATTAAAGAGGTAATGGGTGGAGGCGGTTGTCGATTGGCTTCTTGAGAGAAGATAACGTTACTCGTAGAGGCGGTGGTGCGAGCGTATGTTTTCGAGTTGAGGAGTGTGAGTTAACTCTTGGAAGTTGCTAGCAGCGGGTTAGGTACCTACGGCTGGGCGCTTACATACCGGATTATATCATCTGACGCACGGTCTCACCTGACACACGATTTTGGCTTTTCTTGAAGTCAGATACATGAAGCTTTTGAGCCATATACAAAGCATAAAATTGTGAGAATTTTTGAAGAAATAAACAATCGACTACGGAGAAGCTCATAGGCTATTCAAATTAATTGCGATATAGCTGTGTAAGAACTAATTTTCCGTCCGCGATGATACTGTACAGGAATCGCCTCCACCACGTCATCGAACGATGCACCCCCAATTTCTTCATCCCGTTCAACTACAATAGGCTCTATAGTCTTCCTCCTTCTGTTTTTTACCCGTTGCATATATTTTTGGAGCTGCTTTTCAGCCTCCTTGGCATATTTCCTATCTTCCTTTTCACGTCGCTTTTGCTCTTGTTACCGAGCAACCTTCGGATGTACACATAATTTGGAGAGAACTCGATGAATTGAAAACTAAGGAGGACTCTCCTACATAAATAACGAGCGAGATGAGCCAGGAGGGGGATTCGTAAGTTGCTGACGACAACAGGAAGAGATTCGTAACCCGGATTCGTAACCTGTTTGACAACAGCGAGATGAAAACAATGAAATGTTGCTCGGTCACAGCTCTTACTTAAGGACCTTCTGTACCCTCGCATTGGCCTTAATTAAGTTCGTTTCCTCTATCAAACGCTGTTCTTTAGCCTTCTCCCGTTCCCTACGAGTCTTATCCTCCTCTTTCTAACGGTGTGTGTCCTCTACTTCCTTCTCTTTTTAAGCCTATCAGTGACGTGCTTCTTGCACCTTATTTGGGCTCTAAAAATAGCACCACCGTCCTCCTTGGCCTGCATGTCAAGTAGAAGAGGCTTACCACGCTTTCTACGCCTTCTCTCATTAATAAAGGCCTTTTTTAGTCTCTTGTTCTACATTTTTGAACCCATATTTTCAAGGGTGGCTCCGATCGGAACCCCCCCTTTCGGTTACCGGTCCCCTTTCTAATTGGGTAGCAGTTTTCCCGTCAGTGCGCACATCCCGCCACCGTGCACACAACAAACATCAAAATTCGCCAATCTTCAAATCGGCATAACTCCACCAAAATGGACCCTATTGAGGCCGCGCTTGCTGATTTAGAATCGCAAAACCTTCCATACTATTCTGACACTGCGAGAAAATACAATGTCGGAAGATCTACCCTGTCGCGCCGCCATAGAGGCCCTACCGTCTCCAGAGAAGCATATATCGAAAACATCAGTATTCTCACCTAAGAGCAGGAAAATAACCTCATTTCATACATATAAAGGCTAACGGCGATGGGCCTTCCTCCTACAAACAAAATGGTGGAAAATTTTCTACACAATCTTACAGGACACTGGGTTTATAAAAACTTTGTTAACAGACTGGTGGCAGAAACACTCTGACGTCCTAGGGTCTTTCTACCTTACACCAATTGATTTAAACCAGACAAAAGCCAATAATAATTTCCTGTATAGTCGGTATTTCAGTCTGGTAGAGAAAAAAATCTCTGAATATGGTATCTAACTGCAAAATATATATATAATATGGATGAGAAGAGCTTTCTCATTAGGGTGCTCAATAAGCCGAAGAGGATCTTCTGTGGGGAAGATTAGAAAATAGGAAAGCTTAAGAGTGCTGGCCAGGATGGGAACAGGGATTAGATCACCTTGTTAGCCTCGATTTGTGCTGACAGATCCTATATTCCACCGGCGCTAATCTACTAGGGTGGATCAGGTGATGTATAAAACTCATGGCTCTAGGATTATAAACCCTTATTCCAGGAAGCTTTCTTTGCTACATCTCTTACTAGCTAGACAAACAATAATCTTAGATTTGAATAGTTAATAAAGGTGTTTAATTGCCACATAAAGGCGGAGGCGTGTTATAGGAGAGACTAGTGTCCGCTAATTATTGACAGCCATAGATCTTATGCTAATATGACTTTTATTAAATGGGCCGTTACTTATTAGATTATTATACTTATTTTTCCTCCTCACTCTATACATATACTTTAGCTACTTAATGTAGGAGTGTTTTGCCTGCTATTAGATTATTATAGTTAAGAGGTAACATAGTACCTCTACTGGATATAAGGACTTGTTATAATTACTAAAAATGACTTCTTTAGGTTCTTCTAGGTCGCCCTTAATAAGGCCTTTACAGAAAAAAACATTTTTATATATGGGAATATACTGGCTTACATCCCTTTACTGTAGAGGTTATTCTTAATCCTTAACTGAAAAAGTATAGAAATTAAGTACCAACCCCTCCGCCTAAGAAGGAACTAATAAGGCCTTTATCAGCAAAAAAATATAAAGAAAATTTAAGAGCTTCTTAATGTTACAACCTCATGGACTAGTTAGGAAGGGAAGCAGCTCTAATTAATAGTGTAGGAACTCGCAGATGTGAAAAACTTGCTAAAACAGGTAGTTTCTGGGCTTAAAATTTCTCTTAAAGCTGAGAAGCGTAAGCGTACACGTACTGTGGTTGTAGGGGTAAGTCGTCAATGTGGCGATTTAGGAGCGGTTCCCCGACTATATTTTGTGTTTATAATAGACGAATCAGAGGATCATCCAATCATTATATAATCAGATGCCCAGAGCTTACTATACGTACTATTGAGATGTTCTCGAAGCCTCCTTGCCAACCTTGCCGTCGCCACCAGGTCGTTCAAAAGCTGTGTGAGCTTTGCCGTCGCTATGAAGCTCATACAGCTCATACAGCTCAGCTCAGCTCGTCGTCGTCGCGATGCCTCCGATCGATTTCGACCTCATATTAAACCCACCATCCCCACGACCCCCCCGCCATCGATACCTATCCCGAGATGAGCGCCTCCGTGTTCAAACGCTCCGTAATGCAGGGTGGAAGCTTCCTGAGATCCAGAGGCAGCTGGGTATAACCTGGAGCCAAGCTCAGGACGCCTGTAGCCATCAATTGACTCCCCAGAAATGCTCTGGCCGACCATCAGTCCTAGAAGAGGAGCAGGTTGATGAGATTGAGCTCTTCGTTGTGAGCTCAAAACAAATCGCCTAATGAGCTACCACAGGCTCTCAGTGGTGTTCCGGCCTGTGATGGGCGACCTAGCCTCAGCAGGAGCTATCCAAGGAGCTCTTGAGCGTAGAGGCTATAAACGCTACGTAGCACGCCAGAAGCCGCCTCTCTCTGAAAAAAAATCGAAACCTACGGAAGCAGTTTGCGGAGGATCACAAGGATTGGAGCCGTGAGCAATGGTGTATGATACTATGGAGCGACGAGAGCTGGGTAACAGGAAGTAAGAGTTATAAGAGCTTGAAAAACTGGGGGCATGATGCTGTGAAGACGTGAGGGGCATGGAGCAGGGAAACATCAGTGTACGATGGATGCACTGTAATGGTTCAAAGCACACTCAAATCTGTCGAATTGTAATATTTATATCAGAGTCTCGCGTGTTCTTTGGACGCAGGCTTCAGCCTATTATCATCCGGCACAATACCATCCTTCCCCCCGCTCGTCTCGATCCTAGACCCGTAGACCAGGGTATCGTATCCGGTCATGACTTGAACCGGGCCTGCCATGAAGTTCTCGCCATCCTCTGTTCAAATGAGCAATCTCTCAATAATGCGAGAAAACACAGGGATGATACGTACTGACAAGTTTCTCTGAGAACGCAGGCGACGCCTGAAACAAAACCCAGTCCTCAATACTCTTGACATGCAACTCGCCCATCGGGTCAAATGGCAGGGGTTCTATACCGTATTTTCGTAGCTCGGCTTTGTGCTCAGGCGTCGTGTGCAGCTGCTTCCACTCAATATTATACTATCGATGCATGCATATGTCCACATTTCCAAATGTTAGAATCTCGAAAGCATGGACAAATGTCCTTTCACATTCTAACAGAAGCAGAGAGGCACGTACCTGCACGTATCTCATACAGTGCCCATTCCATCCCGCAACTGCCAGCCCCAGATCCGCGTGAACCGTCTTCCAGCATTCATGGAATTTATCTTCGGATATGTCGGGCCGCTTGTTGAAGAAGTTGAGGAAACGAAGGTAGGGTTGGGGATTGGAGCCTGTGCCGGGCCGGAGCTCGGAGAATGTGAAGGGGTGCTTGTCCATGTTTTCGAGTTGCGAGTGGGAAGACAGTTTATCAGGTATAATGAATAGGGTTGAATGTAGAGCTTCCAGAGCGGGTTGCCGGGACGTTCATCTGTAGTATATAGCGCTAGAAGCTCGGCCGCGGATGAACATCTCCGGGGATGATTACTCCACCATGCAGATATATGATTGCCTTGGATGATCACGTAAAATGTGAGCGGAAGTTCGTTCTCTGCTCCAGACATCATGTGGAAAATATTTTACGCATCTGCTGTAAGATTCACGAGGGATTCTTTTAAAAGTATGCATGAGCCTTCGACGGTCACGATGGAGAGCATCCATGCAGTCCTTTATCACTGGAAGCATCTTCGTGAGTGAAATGATCATTGAATATTCCAATTTCTAATTCTTAGAATTGTCGACTTGGGATAATACAACTGAGGGTGCGATTGGGCGAAGGGGAGACCAATTTATGGTGGACCTTTCTGAAATGTGCAGACTTGGCTGAATGAAAATCTTCTAAATTACAATTTTGTGAGGGCCTTAGCAGAATTCGGTCTGTTCTATGATGAATGTAAAAAGAAAAGAAGGAAAAGTTATTCGGTAAAGTCCAAACAGAAGCGGAGGTGGTGGGGCCGAGTGAGGAGTGTGATGTGCTCGAATTTCGTGTCGGATGCACCACGCTCAGCATAAAGTGATTTTCTGAATAGAAAATTTGCCTTCATCAACAGCCTTCCTCGCTTCACCTTTGGCATATCCTTCAACGTAACACTCTCCAACAACCTCAAAGTGGCCAGTGTCCGGCTTCGGTCTCAACACCACGGGAACAGAACAACCCAACACAACATAAATCTGATTATTAGGCTGGATTGTATTGGGTGCAAGTCCAAAATGACCAGTACTGAGCGTGATGAGCCTGCGGGCGAGATATGCGCCCACTAGTTTAGCGACATCGAGGCGAACGCGGTCCTCAGGCAGGCGACACTGACCAATGCTTTGCACAAAGTAATCCTGGAATCGTTTCCCGCCAATACGAAAGCGTCCGAGGCGGCGGCGAAAGTATTCAAAGCTCAGGAAATTGCCATAGAGAAGAAGGAAGTCCCAACCATTTCGACTCATTTGTTCCACATTCTCAGCCCAACTGTCGTCGATGTTGAAGTCTTGGTCATGTTGCGGCGTGTTATAGTAGTCAGCAGAGATCCATGGAATATGGAAGAGAGCAGAGTCCTCGGAATCGCCCCACATTGGATTGGCGAATAGTGTGTGGATCAGAGCTTGAGAAGTTGCTTTCACATCCTCATACGGGCTGATCTCCTGCTTTGGCTGGATGATTACACCAGGGGAAACTAAATTGCCCACTCGAGGCATGTCTGGAGCCGTGCCATCCACTTGACCGATCAGAATTGCGGAGCAAGTCAACAAGAGAGACTGATCACAAAAACTAAACTGGGCTTGTTGACTGCTATCAGTCCCATCTGCACGAAGCTCATGGAAAGTGTCGACCATTTTTCGTAGGTCGGGATATGCCTTTTCGAAATTGTTGTAGTCATACGTAGTCCAGTCATGGTTCAGGCAGTGATGCATTGAATCCGGGCCGCTTCAACACTGATTCAATGAATCTGAATCGTAGTTCTGCTTCAGATTCAATGAATCAGGGCCTGATTCAGAGTCAGTTGGTTCATTATATATAGATGGACCGTGATAGGTTCTGCGCTGAGCTTGGTGCATTTAACTATCGGACAACGTACAGCCAATCAGTGTGCCAAGACTGCTCCGAGACTAAACAACGCCGTAACCAATAAGTTGTACAGTGTCAGATTTAGATATTTTAGATAGCCTTTAATTTGATTTATATGTCCATTGCCTATAAGTGCCCTCTAAAGTTTTATATAAACGCTGTAATCTTAATACCACTATAATATGCCTTTCTAGAGCCCTCTACCAGCTAAAACGCCTGTTTATGACCTTTCTAGTGATAGTGAGAGCGATATTCTCTCTACTACTCTTACTACTATAGAAAATAACCCTTTAGAGGCTAATAGTGAGCTGAATAGCAGCCAGACTAAGAAGTATACCCATGGAGTTATTTTGACAGATATTTAGGCTGTAGTTTGTGAGCTAAAAGAGGGAGAGAAGCTTAAAAACAAGTATAGTCATTAGTAGTTCTATTACTTAATTTATAAGTAAAAGGGTGCTGCTTTAGACTGTACATGAATACACTTTTATTTATATAATATACAGATTAATAATGCTTAACTACTAGTTAAGAAAAGAGTAATAGAGAAGGTAATAGCTAGCTTACTTAAGTTCTTTAATCACCAGAAGGCGAAGCAAGAAGGCCGTGATCTTATAAAAAAAAAATATCTTAATAACGTAATTAATAAGCTTGTGTTTCTAGAGGCCTTAGTATAGCTTATTAGCAAGTACTTACTACCACTTAGTATAGTTAAATAGTTAGAATTTTATGTACTTATTACTTCCGTTAACTATGTAGCTATAAGTGTAGTTAGAATAAGCTATAATAATATTTTAAACCTCCTTAAATCAAGCTTCTTTATGTATAAGGATTAGATTAAGAAACGGCTTTAAGAATCACTTATCTAGATATACTTTTTTATTAATATATAGAGTTCTCTAGGAAAGACTAGTATACTAGAAGTTATAGCTTACTTTATTAATAAGACCTTAAAAAAGATTAAGAAAGTACTTTTAGTTCTTTAAGAACTATCTAATAGTTATAATAGCAAAGCTTAATCTAAACATGTTTTATAAGTTATTAGTAAGTATAATTTTATAAATAAGATCAGCTTCTTTACTCTTAATAACTATAGTATTAATAATATAATACTGTAAGTAATTATATACTCTATCTTATATCTTAATCTTATATAGTATTAAATTTATTATAATAATTATATTATTAACCTTATCGTATAAGCATTGTTGTTTAGAAAGAATAGGAAAGCTATAAAGAAAACTATTTAGTAAATTAGTAAGCTTTTAAAGTAAGAGTAGAATAGTAGTAAAGAGAGACTATAAATAGCTATTAAATAAAAAAAGCTTAGTCCACTTAGAAAGCTATATAACCTTATAATCTAAATGTATTTTTTTATAAGACTCTATTAGGCCTAAATTCAGCTTACTAGCTGTATAATACCTAGAGATAATAAGATAAGATAGAATTAATAATAGTTAATAATACACGTAGCGCTTAAGCTCTATAAAGAGATAAATAACTTTATATAAAACTACTAGTTAAAGAATAAGATTAAAGAAGATTATTTATATAATAGAGAGTTAATATAGCAGTAAGTAAACACTTATAAAATAAATTAAAGCTAAATTCTATTAAGCTAGAATATAAATAGTAAGCTTTTTATTTTATAATCTTAAATATCATTAAAGCGCGGGTGTAGTATAAGTGTGTTAATAATATTATACTTATATAATAACAGCACTACACTAGTATAATAGTAGTATTATACTTATATTTTAAGGGATATTATATATGGTAATATTCACCCAGGCGTTCCATATCATTATAATTTAAATCTAAATAATTAGTAAGAACTTATAGAACTTTATGACTTCCTTTAGCTGTTTTAGGAGATTATATAAGGCACTTAATTTAATATTTCAAGCCTTAATTAGGCTCTATTAGTAATAGACTTTTTATACTACTATTTTATTTCTTAATTTTTTTTATACAAAGACTGTTAGGACCTCACAATAGAGAACTGCCTTATTACTAGTTAGTTTAAGTTTAGAGAGTACTATAAGATAATAGAAGAGTCTCTAGCCTATACTACTATAATTTTTCTATATTCTTTACTTTGTAAAGCTTGTTTATAGAACTTAGACTCGTGGAAGAAAGCCGACATTAACAGGGTAATTCATGAGGTTAGAAAGTTATAGAAGGATTATTTCAAGCCAGCCTTAGAGTAGTACTCTGCTTAGGATAAGCTGGAAACACCGTACGAGCGTTGGAAGCGCGAGAGATATTTAAATATAGGCGTTAGTAGTACAATAGGTAATGACTTTGAGCGCTTTATCACGGTATGGTTGCTAAATCTTTTCTATAATCAAGCTAATTGATTCTATAGGCTTACTCCTTATTCTATTGGTGAATAGTCTTCTCTCAAATACTGGCTTGAGCCAACGCAGCAGAAGACCTATCCTGAACTCAGTTTAATGACTATCACAATATTCTCTATACCCGCGAAGTCCGTAGAGGTAGAGCGTGTATTTAGTGGTTCTCGGCGTACAATCTCATGGGATCGAACAAGGCTTTCAATCAAGATGCTGGAGATACTAGAGTGCTTGAAGCATTGGATCACGAGTGGCCTTTCTTATGAGGCTTTTCTGACAGATGAGGCGGTTCAGAAGGCTATAGAGTCTATAGAACAGGAGCTTGCGCGACCAGAGGCAAAACCAGAGGGTAACGAGTTGTAATACTACTGCTACACCGTACGTCATACATCACCGCTTCAAATTAGTGAATCAAACTGAATCCGGGGCCTTGATTCAATGAATCATCCTGAAGCAGAGCCTGCTTCAGGATCAGTCCGGTTCAATGCATCACTGGGTTCAGGTTCACTCTGTCGTACATTAATGTCCAGTCAGTTGCCCAGCTAGGCTTCATGGCTTGATCGTAGGGTCTAGCCAAGATGATATCCAAGGTACACGTATATTCAATGATTGCTTTGGTAAAAGTAACAAACAACTGATTGGTGGGAATTTCGTAATTGACGTATTGCTCCATCTTGGACCCAATCTCTTTGGGGAGAATTCCAAGGAGGCCGAAAACTTTGTCATGAGCCTCCCTTGACAGTGCGTTCTGGCCCAAGTTGAGCAGAGGCATCTGTAGGCCGGAAAACGTGATGCCTTTAGGTTGGTCAGAGCGTCGCTGAATGTCCTGAAGTTTATCAAAGAATAATAAAACCCACAAGGAACCATGGGCTAGCATCAGATATTTCCACACATCCCCGGAAATCAAAAGGATGGATTCCAGGTTATGCCATAAGAACTTAGCGGCGAGCAGAAAGTCTGTGAGTCGGATTCTACGATCACCGTAGCCAAGTATGAGGCTTCCATCGGCCATGGCGATTTCTTGCAAGATCCAAAGACGGCGCCAATATGGACGGGACAGGATGTTCAGGAGTGCGACAACATCTCGGCGAACAGATGCGCAAGGGTTTTCTCTGTTCTGAAGATGTTCGAGGCGGCGACTAGAGCCTTGGTCCACTGCTACGTCAGTAGCGGTCCGCTGCACGACATCTATGCCGCGATTGCTGTCATCGTCTTCATGCCCAAGATGGACGAGCACGCCCGTAGCACCGGCATATACTTCCCTCATACGGATAATTTCCCTTCGCTTCTCCTCACTGTCGGACTGATTGATGCAGATGGCATCCGCCCAGAGTAGCACCTTGGTTTCCGAGCTTTCCAAAGTTCGATAGAAACGAAGGGCTGCTTCTAAGCTCTCTGTGACTTGTAAAAAGCGACCATTGATAAGGATGTTCCGGAGAGGCAGATTCTCTCCCGAGCCCCAGCAGTATGAGAGTGCGATGTAGTCTCCCCAAGCGTATCGGGGAGCGATACGCGCCTGATTAAGTCCGGGTTGTTGTGGTTGTTCATTTCTCGTACCCACTGGTTGTACCCCTTGGATCTTGATCCATGCCAGCCGGGCTTTGTACGGTTCCTTTCGCGAGTCGTGACCTGTCTTATGCTCCCAATTCTTGTATTCTGCGGTATAATCATTGAGCGCGACATGGTTGAGTAAGCACCGGATTGGTTCGTCGCGTCGCGTTGTGAAAGGCGGGAGGATCGTGAGCAGCCTGAGAGCTCTTGGTGTGAGAGGCTCGTAGCGGTATTCGCGCTTTTTCTATGTTGGAAGTCAGGTCACGCTCGATTCTCCTAAAACATGTTGGGAACGAATTGAACATACAAAGAACGACAGCCAGTGGATGCCTATAGCGGATTCTGAGAACAGTTACGGCTTCAAAGCATTTTCGCAGCGCGTCTCTAATGAAACTGCTGAGCGGAAACATGGCGACTTATTTGTTTCATGGGCAAGGTGATTTTGCGCTGTTAAATGCGACATTCATTTAAGCTGAGCTGAGTTCTCCCAAGCCAGACGCCGAACGCGAGCGCGGCAGTGGCTTCAGCTGAAGACACCCCTCGTGATTCCATCTTTAGCGCCCTCAAAAACGGTATCAGGCTACGACGTTGAGCTTCGAGAGTATCCCCTTGGCTGTTGGGCGTCCCGCACGGACCACCGGCCACACATTGATTACATACATTAACTAAGCACCGTAGGTTTTTAGGACGTGGTGGACGCTCCCGCGCGTTTTTCACCTTAGAGCCATTAGATCGTACAGAATTGCAAGACATCTCACTTAAGGACTTTCTAGGTTGCTATAGACTAGCCTGTTACGAGTTGCCTTAACTTAACGGTACGTTTTGCTTTAGCAACTCTGCCCTGACTGATTACTCAACAGTTCTCAGCCCTTTCCGTATCTTGAACAGATAGCCCTAGGTTTAACAGGATAGAGTTTGGTCTTTATCGCAAGGTAGGAAGAGGGTGTACAATAGATTCAACAAGATAGTGTCAAACTATTTCACTCAAGGTCAGGTCTCAACTTAGAGAGAAGATCTCGATTTTAGAGTAACTACGAAGAATCCAAAATATCCCCGAGCCGTTCCATGCCTCATATTTATAGGAAACCCTTCGTGCGTACATTGTATACCTTTCTGCAGTATGTTAGATACTGCCAGAGGGTGCCAGAGGGTGCTAGAGCTTGAGCGAGCCCGCCCGACCTCTATCTTCCTCGCTTGTCCTCTGCTTGCCAAGCCCTTGCTTGTCACGTGCACGACTGCTCCCAATCTGCTGGCATGGTTCCGTATCTCTGTCCTCGCTTCTTGGCCCGTACCTTGGCCTGTGCCAAAGCGTCCCGTGCCCGCTTGCAGTTCTTCCTTTCCAGCTCGAACATACGTTTCCATTCTAGAGCTTCATTGGCTGTTGTCGCCAGTTCCCTCAGCTCCTCGGGTGCAGCTGCCTTGCTGTTACCGTCCGTAACATTATCCCCCTCTTCCAAGTCTTCGTCCCGGAAGATAGTTTCTCCCTTCTATAAGCAGTATAAAGGCAGCAGGTCTTCCGCTCGGTGTTCCAAACTGTAAGACCCTCGGCTTCCTTTCCTTCCTGCCCAGCTTCCTGACGATGACACGTCCTGAGTCATCTCTAATACGCGCGCGCCGTTTAGCTTCTCGAATCCATAACAAACCCCATCACATGCCAACACCCTGCTCGAACTGTTCCTGTCGAGGCGACAACTGCCTTGTGAACCTAAGTTCCGGTCGTTGCTCAGCCTGTGCTGGTCGCAATGTGAAGTGTGATCTGGTTGTGTCACAACCTGAGTGGGATCGTATCGATCGCGACAAGGAAAAACTTCGTCGCCAGCTCGACTCTCTTAAAGATCAGCGTTCTGAACTTCGTGCTCGCGAATTACGACTTCGTCGTAAGTTAGCGAAAGTGGATTCCAAAGAGAAAGAGATGTTTAATCGAGAGATGGCCTCAATTCGTGAAGTCCAAGCTCTTGAAGAGGAAGAGGCTCGTTCTTGAGGTCGAGAAGTTCGCACACCGCAACCCGCAGTGTCTGGTGCCGCTTCGCCTTCCTTCTCTGGTTTCGAATAGAATGTCCTGCATTCTCCCTATGCTTTGGACCCATCTTTAGAGCAAGCCTTTGCCGCTCCCTCTGGTGATACTGGTCAATCAGCTCTGAACTGTTCTTCAAGTTCCTGATTGGCTCCCAAGTGTCGTCTTCAGGTCCGTAGCCTTTCCATCTAACTAAGTATTTCTACTGACGCCCAAACCGTTGGTAGTCTAAAACCTATTAAACTTCATACTCGGTAATATCTTCCTCGAGTCTGAGTCTTGTTTGTAGTTTGGCATCCTGTGGTGCTGGTTCTAATTTAGAGACATAGAAAACTAGGTAGATTCTTATGTCTTTAGGTAGTTATAGTTCGTAATTCACAGGTCCTATTTATTATTTAACCTTGAATGGTCCTAATTTTACGTGGTCTAGTTTCCGTAATAGTCGTTTTGTTTCTAAATTTTTCTTCTTTAAGAAAACCTTATCCCCCTCCTCAAAGATTAGTCCCTTAACTCTAGTTTTATCCTTAATTTTCTTACTAAGATTGCCTTTGTGGGTGATTTCCTGCGTAATTACTTAATAAAGTTATTATAATTTCTTAACTTTCGTTCTTGCAGACTCTGATATTTTGTCTAGTATTTTTAGTTCTTAATAAGCTATCAGCTTATAACCATAGTTCGCATAGAATAGTAATTTTCCTGTTATTAATGATTTTATAGAGTTATATATAAACTTAGCTATTAGTAATAAGTTAATCTAGTTATCCTATAGTTTATTAACATACATTCGTAAGTATTATTTTAATGTTTAATTTATTTATTCTATTTATCTATCTATCTGTAGGTAAAATGCTATTAAGAAGTAATACTTAGCCCCTAGCCGTCCTACAAACGTCTTCTAGAATATTAACGTGAATAATTTATTTTAGTCTATAATAAATTCTCGTGGTATCTTGTGTTATGTAATTAGTATTTTAATTAATAATAATACCAGTTTATCCGCCTTTATTTCCATATAAGTTGGTTTAAAATAAGTGTACTTTATTAGTCTATTAATAATAATCAGTATCATATCATACTATTAACCTGTTAATATAGTGATTATTAGTATTCCTATAATAAAGTTTATTATAACTAATTTCTATGGTCTGTTTAGTGAAGATATTAGTTACATGAGTCTATACTCCTTATATCTTAATACTTTATTTTTTTTGTATTTAATATATTCTAAAAGAATATTCTTAACCTTACTCTAAATTCCTGGAATTTAGAAGTATCTGTTAATCCGTTCTACAGTCTTCTTAACTCCTTAATATTTATATATTTTAGCTAAATATTAGTTCTTAATTAGCTCTATTTATAGTTTATTTAGTATATAAATTATTTCTTATTCTAGATTCTAAAGTAGTCGTCTATTGTTGAATTCCCTTATTTATTTTTTCTAAGTATTTTTAATAATGATTATTGATTTAATATCTATCTGTAAGCTTCCTAGAGATTCGTCTTATCTTTACTTAAGTATTATATTATATACTACTAGTATGTTTTTTATATAGTCTGCTTACTAATTAAGTATGTTAGCCACTATATTTTCTTTCCCTACTTTATAAAGTATTTAGAAATTAAAGGTTAATAGTAATTTCTATTATTTAACTTATTATTAATTTAACTTCTTTATCATTATAAATGCCGTTAGGTTCTTATAATCTGAATATATAATAACTTAATATTTAGCTTCTTCCAAGTAATGTTTCTATTTCTTAAATGCTTAAACTATTGCTAATAATTTCTTATTATAAATATCATAGTTTAACTTAGCAGTTGTGAGTTTATAAGATAAAAAGTCTACCGGGTATTTTTATTTATTATCTTATGTTTATAAGAGAATAGCTTTTATAGCTTTATTTAATACGTCAGCATATATCTCTACTTAAAGTTTTAAATTAAATATCTTTAATATTAGTAGTTTTTAGAATATCTTTTTTAGATTTATAAAAGCTTCGTCTTCCTTAGCTTCCTACTTAAATTATTAATCCTTTTTTAGTAATTCTGTTAGGGGTGCTGTAATTTTTAAATAACCCTTAATAAATTATCTACAGAATTCCGTGAATCTGAAGAAAGAATAAACTTTTTTTGTATTTATTAGTATTAGCTATAATAGAATATTCTTAACTTTATCCAGGTTAACTACTATTCTGTTTCTAGATATAATATATTCTAGAAACTTAACTTCCTTCCTATGGAATATATATTTTCTTGTTTATATATATAAGTTATGTTCCTTAAGCTTTTATAATACCTTCTTAGTATACTTAATATATTCTTTTAGTATCCTATTTATATATACTAAGATATTATTAAGATATGCTAGTATAAAGATATCTAGATATTCCCTTAGAATATAATTAATAATGGCTTGGAATGTTACTAGTGCGTTAGTAAGTCCTATAGGTATAACTATATATTTATATAATTTATAGCTTATTTTAAAAGCTATTAACTATTCATGTCCTTTAACTATTCATACTTAATAATATCTATTTTTAATATTAAATAGACTAAACTATCTAGCCCCTCTGAGTTTATATATAAGTTCTAATATTAAGAGTATTAGATAGTAATTTTTAACTGTTATTTTATTTAATTATTAATAGTCTATACAGAGTTATAGTTTCCTATTTTTCTTTAGTATAAATAATACTAGTGACGTAATCTCGCTTTTACTTTCTTAGAGATATCTTTTTCTAATATTATTATTCAGATATTATTATAACTCCTCTTATTATTTAATGGATATTTAATATAATAGTACTAGTTTTAGTTTTTCTCTTTTCTTAAGTATAATTTTACAGTCCTAATTCTTGTGTTCTGGTATTTAGTTTTCTTATTTTTTTATAAACTATTTTCTAAATTCCTTCTGGTATTTGTTCGGCATAATGAATATAGTATTATAAAAAATTACTTTCTTTATCTATATTATGGCTTTTATTTATCTGTGGTAGTTCTTTCTAATTTCTATAAACTTTATCTTCTAGTTAATTAGTAGATTCTATTATGCTAGCTAGTTCTATCCTAGTATAAAATTCTTACTACCTAGATTTATAATTTTAATGCAATAGTTATCTGTGTAACCTGCTACCTTAATAGTTATATTCTCTATTTTAAGATTAATTAGACTTTTTCTAAATATTACCGGATTATTATCTACGTGTACTACTCTTACAGGTTTCTTTAAAACTCTAGTTAAGATATAGTATCTCTGTATTTATTTATTTAATATAAGTATTTTACTTACTCTACTGTTTATAAGTGCTTGTATCTAAAAGCTATTAATACATACATTTATATATAGCTTATTTTCGTGTTTTTGTTTAAGTTATATATAGTTAAGTGCTAACTCTTGTGTTTTAACCTTAAATTAGCTCTCTAATAGCATAGTTATTACTTACTAGCTTTCTAGTTTTTTATTAGTTATTAACCCCTAAGTAGCAGTTATTTCCTTAGTGTTTCTTCTTTAAATCTGTGAATAGAGTATTATTAGAGTTAATATTATTTTTATAGTAGTATTTCATGCTCTTTCTTTACTTCTTTTCTATAATTTTAGTACTTCTATTTTAAGAAACATTTGTTAGTTATTAATTTAGCATGTAATTTTATAGCTAACTATCTATTTTAGCGGCGTTTAGCTTAGTAATATTAGTATTCTAGTTAGCACTTATTTTAGTCTAACTATTTATATTTCTCTGTCTTTAAATTCTAAAGTTCTTTTTTAGAATCTATGTAGATCAGTTCCTGCTGTGTATTAAGTTCTTATTTCTATACTATTTATTTTAGTACTTATTTTATTATTAGTTTTTTAACTTATATAGTATGCGCTGCTTATTTATATTCTTATTTTATATATATTTTTTTTCTATATATCTAGCACTTCTTTTGCATGGATCTTTCAGCAGTGTTGTTATTTTATACTTATAGTATTAGTAAAATAGGTTTTTTATTAGATTTCTTATTCTAATCCTATCCTAGTTTAGGGTATCCTACGGGATGGTAATAAGTTATATAATTTATAAGTAGTGTTAGTTCTTATCTATAGATCTTATTTATCTATATAGCTAATTTCTGCTTATTAAGTCTTTTATATTACTTATTACTAGCTATCTATAGTGCTTATTAGTATTTATATATCCTATTTTCTAGAGTAACCTCCTAGTGCTTAGTGATATAATATTTTCTTATATAATATTCTAATCTATAAATCTAGTAATATCTCTAGCTTATTTATTATCTAATTATTATAGATATTAGCTCTTTACCTTTTATTATTTCTTAATTTTATTATTATCTGAATTTCTGGTTCTCCTTCTTAAAAGGTCCTCCTTCTTATTAGATAATCTTATAGAATTAATTAGTTTTTTTTATAAAGCTAGTCTAGTGTTATCTAATAGCAGCTTTTTATATAATAGTAATTATATTATTAGCTTATTCCACTAAATAATTCTTAACTTATTAATATAATATTTTGTATTCTTATCTGAGATATATATAGCTCTTATAAATTTAGTATTATTTCTTTTAAATTTGTTATATAATAGTCTCTCTAGTTATCTAGTCTTTAGCTAATTTTATTTAAATTATAGTAATTTTAATTTCCTTAAGTGCCCTAGTCTGGACATAAGCCTATTTAATATCCACTATTTATTATTTATATTCTTTAATAAAGTGTTCTTATTTTTTATATCTGAGGCATACCTTATATGTATATTAGTTTATTTATTTCTTAATACATTTATCTTATTTCTTTTTATTAATTTATACGTTCTTAACTAAGATATGATTGATTTTTATTATATTATAGGTTTAAGTATCTCTTCTATTTCTTTATAGTATATGGATTATCGGCCTAGTATTATTCTTTTTTTCTTATTCTCTTTAGTACTAATAGTTATTAATAGTTACTACTTGTTTAATGGCTTCTAGAAGTATACTAAATTACTTTCCTTATAAAATCTTATCCTTAATCTTGTCTTTTAGTTCTGTATAGTATATCATAACTAATAGCTAGTCTACTTAATTAAGTTGTAATTAGATTTACTTAAATTCCGCTATATAGTTAGCTGCTAATATTTGTTACTTAAGTTATTAAAGCTTTTAAATTATCTTTATCTCTTTATTAATCTTATTAAAGACTACAATCAGTTCCTTCTTAAAGCTCTTATAGTTTTCGAAAGTTCTTTTAATATTATTATTACAGTTCGTGAGTCCTGCTGATTCTAGGTTAAAATTTTCTTTTATTAAGTAGTTCTTTATAAGTAGCTTAAACCACTTTATAGCTCTTTCTATTATATTCATACCAGCTACTAAGATCTAATCTTAGTTAGTAGTGAATAAAGCTTAATTAAACTGATAGTATAAGTCTATTACGGCCATGAATGTCTTAAGTTCATCCTAATTCCTATTGAATTTAGAGAGTAGTTGGATTTTTGTAATCTCTTCTTTCTTATTCTTTACTGCTTTAACTTGTTACTGTATACTGATTATGGTATCACGTAACTTTATAATAGCTACTTCTTATTTCTAGATAACCTACTACGCGCTCTTAGTTCCTCCTGATATACTTCTAGTAGTAAATAAAGATCCTGCTATAACTTCTTCCTTACTACTACTTTCTTTTAACGAATAAAGTCCTTATTCGTCCTTGTAGTAGGTCGTTATAGACTATAATTAGAAATTTATTATTAGAATCAATCTAACGTCCTCTTCTACACTTTAAAAAGGGTAGTTATAATGTTATGAGTTGCCTTAACTTAATGGTACGTTTTATTTTAGTAATTTTACTTTAACTAATTACTTAATAGTTCTTAGCTCTTTCCATATCTTAAATAGATAGCCTTAGGTTTAATAGAATAAAGTTTAGTCTTTATCATAAGGTAGGAAGAAAGTATATAATAGATTTAATAAGATAATATTAAACTATTTCACTCAAGGTCAGGTCTTAACTTAGAGAGAAGATTTTGATTTTAAAGTAACTATAAAAAATCTAAAATATCCCTAAACTATTCTATGCCTTATATTTATAGAAAACCCTTCATGCGTATATTATATACCTTTCTATAGTATATTAAATACTACTAGAGAGTACTAGAAGGTGCTAGAGCTTAAGTAAGTCTATTTAATTTCTATCTTTTTTACTTATCCTCTACTTGCTAAGCCCTTGCTTGTTATATACATAACTACTTCTAATTTACTAGTATAATTCTATATCTCTATTTTTACTTCTTAGCCTGTATTTTAGCCTATACTAAAGTGTCCTATATCTACTTACAATTCTTCCTTTCTAGCTTGAATATATATTTCTATTCTAGAGCTTTATTAGCTGTTATTACTAGTTCCTTTAGCTTCTTAAATATAACTATCTTACTATTACTGTCCATAATATAGCTATTCTCTTTACCTTTTTACTATATAGTAATCTATATTCTTTAGCAACCCCCTAGTACAAGTAGGTATTAGAATTAGTTCTATAATAATAGATTAAAATGTCTATTTATTGCTTTAATCTATAGTTAGTGCTATTAGTAATAACTAACTTATATATATATTCTATACTTTTTAAAAAGTTCTATTTAATAATATAGTAATAGAAACTACTATTTTAGTAGAGTTTAATAGTAGGTACTATTATAGTAGTAAATAAACATAAGTAGTTAATTAATTACCTAAAAATCTTACTTTAAACTTAGGCTAGTAGTTTGTGTAAAATACTTATAAATTAAAAGAATATTTTAGTAGTTAAGTAATTAGCTAGCTAATTAGTAATTAATTAGTAAATAATTTAATAAAAATAATATAATAAAAATAAACTATATTAATAAAACTAAGGAAACTACTTTATAAAAGTTTTAATTAATATAAGTAAATAAAAACTTACTACATATTAATAACATAACTAAATTAAATATTAAAAGTAATTTACTTAAATATATATATTTTTATTTTTAACTATATTATATTATATTAATATAATAATTTAAATTTAAATTTAAATTATTATTTATTATTTAAAACATAAATTTATTTTTATATTTTATACTAAATAATAAAATTATAAATATATAGTATAAATATAGCTTTTTATATTATATTTTTAAAAAATAAATTATAAAATAAATATATTAAATACTTTATTTTTTATTACTATAAAATATAATATAAAAAGCTATATTTATACTATATATTTAAGTTTAATTTATTTACTTTAAATAAACTATTTTATAATTAATATTATAATAAAACAAACTATTAGTTATAAAACTTAATTTATTTAACTATTATAAAATATAGTTTTAATTTTTTTTTTAAATAACTACTTTTAAAGCTTTTATAAAAGTTTAAAATACAAATGTTACTAATATATTTTATTTAATTAACTTTATAAATTAACTTTATATTTATAATTATAGCTATAAAAAAGTATATAAACTTTATTTTAAATTTATTTTTTATAGCTCAAATTTAAACAATAAAAACAATATTTTTTGTTTAAATTATTTATAGTTAGTAAATTAATACTTTAAATATAAAATTAATGTATTTTATTTACTATTTATTAAATTTACTATTAACTACTTATTTTAAATTTTTATTATAAATTTTTAGAACTTTATAAAAAAATGTGTAATTAAAAAAAATTTAAATTTACATTTTTACATTTTTATTTAATTTATTATATTTTATTATAAAATAAATTTAGTTAAAAATTAATTTATTAAACTTAATTACTTAATTTATTATTAAAAACATAATTTCTATTATAAAGATACTAAAAGTAAAAAGTTAACTACTTAAAAAAATAACATAAATTATAAACTAAAATATTTATTTAGGAATTTATATATTAATTTATAATTAATATATAATTAATATATAATTATATAATATAATAAAAGTTTATAAAAAAGTTTTTATAAAAAGTTTTTTTATTATATTATAAATAAATTCTATACTAGTATTCCTTTTTTAAATTTAAACCCCTATAAAAAACATTATTTAAATGTTAAAATTAAGTTAATTTAAGTTTTAAAAGTAAATCTTTTATTAATAATTTTATTACTAAAAAAATTACAGTTTTATTATCCTATTATAGTATAACTTTTAGAATATATTTATTTACATTTACTTATATATATTAGTAACTTTTTAAATTTAAAAAAAATACTTATAACTAAAGTTATTATTAAGTATTTTAAAAACGTTTTTATGTAGTAAATAATTTTTATTACTTTTAGTATAAGTGTTTTAATTCTTAAAATTTTACTAGTAAATTAAGTAATAAAGTAAAAGTACTAAAAAAGTAGTTTTTAAACTTTTTCTAAATTACTAAATATTAGAATAGAATTTTTTTTAAATAAAATTAATATTTATTTTAAATAATATGTATTTTAAAACTTATTATATAATAGTATTATTACCCAATTTTTTTGTACCCTAAAATATTTAAATAAAATTATTATAAAAATTATTTATATTATACTAAAA
This sequence comes from Zopfia rhizophila CBS 207.26, assembly GCA_010093925.1. Lineage (NCBI taxonomy): Eukaryota > Fungi > Ascomycota > Dothideomycetes > Zopfiaceae > Zopfia > Zopfia rhizophila. Next base: position 537,741 of record ML994626.1, read on the forward strand.
GATTTTTTTAATAAAAGTTTTTTTTCTAAGCTTTTATTATATTACATAATCACATATTAATTCTATATTAGTATTTAAGTTTTTACTTAAATATTTTGGTTTTTAAATTTTTTATAGAACATTTTGACTTATTATCTAATATTATATTTAGTAAGTAATTAACACTTTTTTTTTAGTAGTTAACTTTTTACTTAAAATATTTTTATAATATAATTACTTTTTTTAAATTAAGTATGTTTATAGCTAAGTTTATACCTTTAATAAAAGAATAATTTACTATAATTTAAATGTTTTTTACGTAAATACTATAAAATTAGTAAATAATATTTTAATATAAGCAAATTATTTTTAAATAAAAAATAGTTTTTTTAAAAGAATTTAAATAGTTTAATTTTCACTTTTATTTAAAAAGTTATTTAAAAATTTTAGTTAATAACTTTTAAAACTATATATAATTACTGATTTTAGAAATAGCCTAAAATTTATTAATAAGTTAAAACTTTTATTAATTTTTATTATTAAAATAATACTATTTACTTTATTAACTAATATTACTTTTATAATATTTATAACTACTTTTTTATTAAAATTTAATTATTTATTTAACTTTTTAATATTTAAAAAAATAAAAATGTTTGTTAATTTTAATTAAAAAGTATTATTCTAAGCTTAAAAATAATATTAATTAAAACTTTACCATATTTTCTTAGCTTTTATATATATAGTAAAATAATTTCTTACTTTTTTAAAAGTTATATATAAAAACTTAATATAAAAACTTATTATATTAAATAAACTTAATTTATTATATAAAAAGTAAAATAGGTTACTACTTATTTTACTAAATGTATAAACTAGCTACTAATACTAAACTAAATGAAATTAGTTTAATTACTTAATTAAGAAAAATTTTAAATAATAACTTTTATTAAATAATAATAAGTATTAAAATTTTTATTATTTTAAATAGCTATACTAATTTAATAACTTTATATAATAATAATTTTTATTACTTTTTTATAATATACTACTTTAAGTTAAAGCTAGTATAATAAAAAATTTTTAATAATATAAAAATTAATACTTTATATTATACCTCTTTTAATATAGTTAAATAAAAAAATACTACTAAATAAAACTTTACTATAAATATAGTAAACTTAATTATATTTTTTTTAAATTACTTTATTTTTTTATTAAAACTTTTATTTGTTAACTTACATTAAATTAAATTTTAATTATTTAGTAGTTTTAATTTACTAAACATTTTATTTTAAAGTTAAGTTACTTTTTAAATATACTTTTAGTACTAAATTTTAATTAATTTATAAGCATTTTTTTAAATAATTAGTTTTTAGAAACTTTAACCAAACGTTTTATATTTTATTTAGTAAAATAGAGTATTTTATTTTATTATTACTTTAATTAATACTAAAGTAACTAATATAAATTATATTAATAAATTTATAGTTTATTTTTATAAACTTTATTTTTAAATATTTTATATTTTACAAATTTTAATAGTAAACGTTTAAAGTTTATAAAAGTAAAGTATTATTACTTTTAGAATTTTTTTTTTTTTAGAAGTAAAACCTTAGCTTAGTTTTTTAAATAAACCTATACTTATTATAGTTTTATTAACTTTTTTTTTACTTTCGTTTACTTATTAACTTGGTGTTTTTGCTTTTAAGAAGTAATTTTACTTTTAGTATTTTAATTTTAGGAAAAAAGCTTAAATATTACTTTTTTAATTTTTTTTTTTACTAGCCAAATCTATATTAGTAAATTATTATAAATAACTATATACACTACTTTATTAGTAGTTTCTAAAGTTAAAAAAATTTAGTATAAATTTTTATAGTATATAGTTACTATAAAATGTAGCTAAAAGTAATTAAAAAGTCAAAATTAAAGTATAATATATTTTACTATTTATACTTTATATTTACATAAGTATTATAAAAAATCTTTTAAAATATTAATAAAAGTAAGTAATATATTTAAGTCTATTATCTTTATATAAAAAAAAAGTATAGTTACTTTAACGTATTTTATAAGTAAGTGGGTCATATAAGTAAGCGGGTTACCTTAAAACTCACTAAAAATCAAGAATTCGCACTTGAATATCTCAATAACTACTTAATAATAAATTCTGAAATTTGAAATTTGAGCTTTTCTATATGCATTACAGCATTTCTAAAGGTCGCATGAAAATTAATTAAGTAGTTTTTGAGATATAGTAATATAACATGGTTTTAGCATTTAAATTGCTATATCTTTAAAACTACTTAATTAATTTTCATGCGACCTTCAGATATGCTGTAATGCATATAGAAAAGCTCAAATTTCAAATTTCAGAGTTTATTATTAAGTGGTTATTAAGATATTCAAGTGCGAATTCTTGATTTTTTAGTGAGTTTTAAGGTAACCCACTTACTTATGTGACCCACTTACTTATAAAATACATACATTATACTTTTTAAAGCTTTTATATAACTTATGTACTTATTATATTTATAAAGTATTTTATATTATTACTTTTAGTTTTTTATTTAATGTAGTAGCATTTTTATTTTTTAGTTAGTTTATATAAAAATAGAAAGATTATTTTTTTACTTATAATAGTTTTTACTTTATATTATAAAGTAAATATTTACTAGTTTTAGTTTTAATATGTATACTTATTTTAACTATTTAATAAATAGTTTACTACCTTTTTTACTAACTAATATATAATAAAGTTTATTAGATTTAATAAGTAATGTTTTAGTAAGTAAAAAGTAAATATAAAAAGTAATTAATAAAATAGTATTAAACTATTTTATTTAATAGTTTTTTAATTTAAAAATAACTTCTTAATTTTAAAGTAACTATAAAAAATTAAAAGTAACTATAACTTATTTAATGCGTTATACTTATAGTAAATTTCTTATATATATAATAAATACTTATATATATAGTATATTAAAAACTATTAAAAGAAATAGAATTTTTTTTTTAATTTTCTTTATTTTTGCTCTTTACTAAGCTTTATAAATTGTTATGTATATTTATACTACTCTTTTTAATTTTTAAACTTAATATAATATACTTTTTTTTAACATAGTTTTTTACTAGTTTATTTTAGCTTTTTTATATTTTATATATATTTTCTTATACTTCTTTTTTATAAAAGTACTTTTCTAGTTAAAGTTATTACTTTATTATAATTTATAATATTATTTTCTTTTTTTAAGCTTTTAGTATAAAAATTTTTTTGAATAGTATAAAGGTAACTAGTTTTTTATATAAAAAGTTTAGTTATAAAAACTTTTTTTTCTCTTTTTTTTTTTACCTAAAATTCTAAAAAGAACTTAAGTAAAATCGTTTTTAATATAAGCTTATTATTTAGTAAAAAAAGTTTAAGAATATAGCTATTTAATACTATTAGCTTATTTTAATTATTAGAAAGTAAATTAAGTTTACTTAGTAAACCTTACTTTTAGCTTTTATTTTAAGTATATTAATTAAAACATTTTATATAATTTTGTAATGCTATAGTTTTTATAAAACTACTTTAATTATAAAAAAAATCTTTGTAAAAAGTAAAGTATACTTAAAATAAAGAATTAAAAGCTTATAACTATTAGTAATATTTATGCTTTTAACTAGCTTAAATAAATTCTTAGAAAAAAGAAATATTTTCTTAAAACTTAGCCTTTATTAATAAAGTCTAGATAATAATAAAAAAGTAAAAGTAAAATTATTAAAGTTATTTAACTTATATATTATAATATATAGTATTCTTTTTTAGAATTTATTAGCTTTCTTTTCTTTAATTTTAAGTAAAATATTTTCTAATAGCTTTACTTTTTTAATTAATTCTAAAACTTAACTTTTACTAGTTTATTTTATAATACTAGTTAATTAGCTTTAAATACTTTTTTAAGTTTTAATTAATTTTTATATATTTATTTTAAGTCTATATTTAGTTTATTTAACTAAATATATTTACTAATACCTAAACTCTTTACTTAGTATTAATTTTTTTTAAGTTTAATTATTATTTTTAGTTTAGTGTGTAGTAATACTACTTTTAGTAGTAATATATAAAATATTAAATAAATTCTTATATTTATAAGTAGTTATAGTTTGTAATTTACAAGTTTAATTTATTATTTAACTTTAAATAGTTCTAGTTAAACATAATTTAATTTATATAACAACTTTTTTATTTTCAAATTTTTTTATAAAAACTTTATTTTTTTAAAAAAAGTTAGTTTCTTAACTCTAAATTTATTCTTTTATTACTTATTAAAGTTTTTTTTTAAATAATAATTTGTACTATTTCTTAATATATAAATTAAAATTTTTTAACTTTAACTTTTGTTTATTTTAATATATTTTCTAGTTTTTATAGTTTTTAATAAATAGTTAGCTTATAACTATAATTAGTAAACAATAATAATTCTTTTATAATTAATAACTTTATAACGTTATATATAAACTTAATTATAAAAAGTAAATTAGCATAATTATTGTATAGCTAATTAATATATATTTATAGATATTATTTTAATATTTATTTTATTTATTTTATTTATTTTATTTATTTTATTTATTTTATTTATTTTATTTATTTTATTTATTTTATTTATTTTATTTATTTTATTT
>ML994626.1:542493-601340 GCA_010093925.1 Zopfia rhizophila CBS 207.26
TTATTTTATTTATTTTATTTATTTTATTTATTTTATTTATTTTATTTATTTTATTTATTTTATTTATTTTATTTATTTATTTATTTTATTTATTTATAAGTAGTAAACTATAAAAAAAAATTATTTTTACTTTTTTTATAAACATTTTCTAAAATCTTAACGTAAATAATTTGTTTTTATTTATAATAAATTCTTGAAGTAGTTTATATTTTATTATAAATATTTTTATAATTTTATTTATTAACTTATTTATGTTCACCTTTTTATAAGTTAATTTATAATTACTAATATAGTATTATATAAGTATTTTTAGTATATTATTAATAATAGTAGCTTTATAATAAAGGTAATTATAACTAATTTTTATAGTTTATTAGTTAAAAAAGTTAGTTACGTTAATTTATATTTCTTATATCTTAATATTTTATTTTCTTTATACTTAATATATTTAGCTAAAATTATACATATTTTTTTTTAAATACTAGAAATTTAAAAGTTCTTATTAATACATTTTATAGTTTTTTTAATTCTTTAATATTTGTGTAATTTTATTAAATATTCGTCTTTAATTAGTTTTATTTATAAATTATTAAGTATATAAAAAGTTTTTTTTATATTATTTTTAACGTTTTTAGTTAATCTTTCTAATTTTTTTTTTGTATTTTCTAAAATAATTATTAGTTTAATATTTAAATATATGTTTTCTAGTAATTTAATTTTTATACTTTTAGTATTAAATTATAAATTTTTATTATATTTTTTATATAATTAGCTTATTAACTAAGTATATTAACTACTTTATTTTTCCTTTTTTTATAACGTATTTTGTAATTAAAAGTTATTAAAAGTTTTAACTATTAAACTTATTATTAATTTAACTTTTTATTATTATAATAGTTATAAGTTTTTTATAGTTTAAGTATATAATAATTTAGTATTTCGCTTTTTTTAAATAAACTTTTTATTTTTTAAATACTTAAACTATTACTAATAATTTTGGTTTTAAATATTATAGTTTAATTTACTAATTATAAGTTTATATAATATAAAGTTTACCAAGTATAGTTTTTTATTTTTTTAATTTATAGTTAAATTACTTTAGATTTTTTATTTCATGTGTTTACATAAATTTTTATAAATAACTAAAAGTTAAATATTTTTAGTATTAATAGTTCTATAAATTACTTTTTATGTTTTTTAAATACTTACTTTTTTATTATTTTTACTTAAAAAGTTAATTCTTTTTTAAAAATTTTGTTAAAAGTATTATAACTTTTAAATCCTTTTATATAAATTATTAGTAGAATTTTATAAACCAAAAAAAATTAAATATTTTTTAAATTTATTAGAGTAAATTAACATAGAATTTTTTAAACTTTATTAAAGTTAACTGTTATTTCATTTCTAAATATAACGTATTTTAAGAATTTTACTTTTTTTTTGTAAAATGCAGACTTTTTTATTTAAATATAGAAATTATATTTTTTAAGTTTTTTAAATACTTTTTTATATACTTTATATGTTATTTTAGTATTCTATTAATATATACTAATATATTATTTAAATATGTTTATATGTTATTATAGTATATAGTTTATAATTATTTAAAACATTACTAATATAGTTATAAATTAAAATAATATAGTTATAAATTAAAATAATATAGTTATAAATTAAAATAATATAGTTATAAATTAAAATAATATAATTAAGTATTTAAATAACTTATATTTTGTTTTAAATACTATTATTTATTTATATTTTTTTACTATTTTAATTTAGCAATATTTATTGTTAATATTAAATAAAGTAAACAGTTTAGCTTTTTATAATTTATTTATAAATTTTATTATTTATAATTACTAAGCGTAACGAAGCTTCTTTTATTTAAATAGAAAAATGTTTTTTAATTAAAACTTTATTAAAATAGCACCAAGGTTTCTCACATTCTTATTAATTAGAAAAAATAAATATTATGTGATCTAGTTCTGGTTATTTCGCGCTAAAGGAACACTAAAGTTAGTAAAAATTCTTATATAACTAATACTTTAATAAGTTAACTAATATCTTTTTTATATTTACTAGTATATTTATTATACTTTACTAATAGATTTGTCTTCTCCTTATAACTAGTATGGTAATCCTAAAAATGCTACTACTAATAAAATAAACTATAGTATTTAAAAAGTAAAGTTTTTATACTATATTAAGCTAATATTTAGCTTTATTAAGATCTTTACTAATTTATTTACTAATTTATATTTAGGTCTATACTAAGCTACCCCTAAAGCTCTATATTAAATTTAAATTATACTTACTATAAAGAAAAAAAAGATCTAAGGGGGTCTTTTTCTTAATATATATTAAATTTAATTTAAATTACGCTCTTTATAGAGGAAAAAAGGTTTTAAGAGGGTCTCCCCCTTAATAGCTAAATCTAATTTAATATAGAAGCTAAATCTAATTTAATATAAAAGCTAATTCTAATTTAATGTAGGAGTTAATTCTAATTTAATTATAGCAACTAATTCAGATTTAAAGTAGGAAATAATTTAGATTTAATAGTTACTTTTCTAATATAACTTCTATTATGCTGTTTTTCTTCTTATATTATTTCTCTTTTTATATTACTTCTTTCTTTATTATTATTATTTCTCTTAAGCTGCTTTTCTGATACTGTTTTTCTTCTCTAGCTAGTTCTCTAATAACGCTACTTTTCTAATAGCGGCTTTTCTAATAGTGTTGTCTCTTTATAACTACTTTATTAATATTATTCTACTAACACGGCTTTTATAATACTACTTTTCTTGTATAGCTTTTCTAGTATGGCTTTTCTAGCATAGCTTTTCTAATATAGCTTTTCTAGTATAGCTTTTTTAGTGTGGTTTCTGTAGTACTACTTTTTTTTTAACGTTACTCTTCTCTTTAATACTACTCTTCTCTTTAATATAATTTTTTTTTAATACTATTCTTTTCTTTAATGCTATTCTTTTTTTTAATACTACTTTTCTTTTTAATACTACTCTTTTCTTTAATACTGCTTTTCTTTTTAATGCTATTTTTTTTTAATACTACTTTTCTCTTATATACCTTCTCTTATGCTACTTTTTTAATACTATTTCTCTTATACTACTTTTTTTACAGTGTTTTTCTTATGTAACTTTTAATACTACTTTTCTAATACTACTACTTTAATACTACTTTTTTTATGCTATTTCTTTTACGTTACTTTTTCTATACTACTTTTTTATTACTACTTTTTTTACGTAGCTTTTTTTATACTACTTATTACTAAGTATAGTAAAGCCCTCTAATATTTATATTAGCTTTAGTATTTTATAAAGTACCTATTTTTCATTATTATATTATTTAGGTACTAATAATTAATATAAAGTTATAATTTTCTGTTTTTTTTTGTATAAAAAGTGTAAGTAATACTATTTTACTTTTATTTACTTTAATATAATTTTTTTTCTAATTATTTTAAATATATTATTATAACAATTTTTATTAGAAAATTAAAAGTTAATATAATAGTTTCAGTTATAGTTTTAAATTAGTTTGAAGTTAGTTTTAAGTTTTAGTTTAATTTTATAGTTTTAATTTTAGTATTTTAGTAACTTATTTTTAGTTTTTTTTAGTACTTTAAAAGCTTTGTTACTAATTACCTTTTTTTTACTTATATACTTATTTTTAATAGTAAATAGTATTTATTGTAAACAATTTTCTTTTAATATTTTAATATTTTATTTCTTTAATTTATAATAGGATTTTAGTATATTATTTAATTTTAATTTAATATAAAATTCTTGGGACCTAACTTTATTATTTTAATATAGTAGTTATTTAAGTAATTTACTATTTTTATTATTATATTCTTTATTTTAAAATTAATTTTTTTTACTAAATATTATTAAACTATTATTATTATATTTTACTTATATAAACTTATTTAAAACTTTATATAAAATATATTAGTTTTTAATTTATTTTTTAATATTAATAATTTACTAGTTCTACTATTTATAAGTACTAAAATGTTTTTACTATTAACACATATATTTACATATAGCTAATTTTCGTTTGTATGTGCCTATTATATAATTATATTATTAATTTCCTAGTATTAATTATTATGTAGTTTAGTTTTAATTTACTAACATATTTATTTTTTATTTAACTTTAGTAATTAAAAAGTAATTTTTTAGGTATTTTATAAATTAAATATTTATTTAATTAGTATTTTACTTATACTTATATTTTATAAGTTTAGTATTTTTATTTAAGAAAATATTTTAAAACTATAAACTTTTTATATAGTTTTATTATTAACTACTTATTTTAGTATTATTTTATTTAATATTATTTATATTTAAGCTAGTATTAATTTTATATTAGTTTTTTATAAGTATTTATACTTAAATTTCTAGCTTTTTTTTTAAGTTTATAAAAATTAATTTCATATTCTTATTAAGTTTTTATTTATTTTCCAGTTATAGAAATACTTATTATATTTTAGGTTTTTTAAGTTATATTAAGTATTTTACCTATTTATAGTTACTACTTTTATAATATTTTAATTTATATACTTGAAATTTTTTATATATACTTTTTTTTACTATATTATTATTTTAAACTTATAGTATTAGTAGTAGTATTTTTATTATTATTTTTAGTTTTATTTATGTTTTAGCACTCTTACTACTTAGTTATAAAGTAGGTTTTTACTTTTTTTTAATATGTATTTATTTAAATACTTATAAACTTTTTAGTTTTTTATATTACTTACTTTCTATATTTTATAGTACTTATTAATATTTATATATTCTATTTTTTAAAGTATCCTTTTAATATTTTATAGTATATATTATTTAAAATAATATTTTATGCTATAAATTTAATAATATTTCTTTAATATTTGCTACTATATAATAGTAAACATAAACTATTTATTTATATTAATTTTAACTACTACTTATTATCTAAACTTTTAATTTAATTATATAAATAGTTTACTCTCTTATTTTATAATTTTATAAAATTATTATAATTTTTTTTGTATTAACATTATACTATTATATTATTATTTTTTTTATATTTATATTTATTTTAGCTACTAGTTTATTAAGTTCATTTTTTACTTTTTAGAATAGTATTTTATATTTCTATTTTAGTTAAACAGTACTTTTAGAAAATTAATAATTATTTTATTATATTTTTTACATAATTTATTTCTATATAACCTTTTTTTTACTTTAATTATAACTACTAAAATTTTGTTTATTACTTTAGTTTGGTAATAAACTACTATAATATTAAGTTTTTTTAATTTATAGTTTTTTATAATGTATTTTTATTTTCTATTCTTTAAGTAAGTTTATATATATAGTACTTTACTTGTTTTTATATTTTCTACTATGTTAATTAGATTTTTTTTTAAAAAATACTTTATTTACTATTTAATTTATTAAATTATATGTTTTAAAATCTTTATTACTTTATACTAGTTAAATAATTAATTAAGTGTTGTGATTTTTTTATTTATGTTAATATTAGTAATTATTAATAACTACTACTTTCTTATTAATTTTAAGTAATATGTTTAGTAATTTTTTTTACAATTTTTTTTAACTTAGTTCTTTAATTCTATATAGTATATTATAATTAGTAGTTAATATTTTTAACTTAATTTTAATTAAAGCTATTTAAATTTTACTATGTGTTTAGCTACTAATTTTTTTTTAAAAAAAGTTATAATTCTTAAATAACATTTACTTTTTTATTAATTTTCTTAAATATAATAATTAAATTTTTTTAAAATTTATATAGTTTTTAAAAACTTTTTTAACATTTAAACTACAGTTTTTTAAGTTATTTTTAGGTTTGGTTTTTTACTAAAAGTTTAAATTATTATATAGTTTTTTTTAGTTATATTTATACTTATAGCTAAAAATTAGTTTTAATTTATTATAAATAATAATTAATTAAACTAATAATCTAAATTTATTATTACTATAAATATTTTTAGTTCTTTTTAACTACTATTAAACTTAGTTAGTAAGTAAATTTTTACTATTATATTTTTAGCTATTTTAGTATATTATAGTATTATTATTACTAATTAAAGTATTTATATAACTTTAGCTTATTTTTTAATAATTTACTAAACTTTTCATACTTTAAATATACTACTTATAGTAAATAATAATTTTACCATTTTTTTAGTACTACTACTATTACTTAACTTAGTATTAAAATAAAGTTTTTATATTTTATAGTATTAAGTTATTATAATCTTTTAATTAGTTTTTTTTATTAAAATTAAGTTAATATTAGCTTTTTAATACTTACTAAGTAGCTATAATATTATAAAGTAAATACTTACTAGTTTTACTTTTAATATATATACTTATTTTAACTAGTTAATAAATAGTTTACTAGCTTTCTTATTTCCTAATATATAATAAAACTTATTAAATTTCATATATAAACTTTTAGTAAGTAAAAAGTAAACATATAAAGTAATTTATAAAATAATATTAAACTATTTTACTTAATAATTTTTTTAACTTAAAAACAACATTTTAATTTTAAAGTAATTATAAAATTTAAAAGTAATTATAAGCTATTTAAAACTTTATACTTATAATAAATTTTCTATAGATATAATAAATATCTAAAAAAATAATAAAAAATGGATTTTTAATTTTTTATATTTTAATTATTTATTAAGTTCTATAACTTATTATATATATTTATGTTACTTTTTATAATTTCTAAACTTAATATAAAGTACTTTCTTTTTCAATATAGTTTTCTACTAATTTACTTTAGTTTTTTTATACTTTTGTATAATTTTTTATATCCTTTTTTTTTTTATAAAAGTACTTTTTTAGTTAAAGTTACTATTTTATTATAATTTATAATACTTTACTTTATAAAATACTTATACCTTTTTTTATATATTTATAGTAGTTTAGTTAACTAAGTATTTTTTAAATTTTTTTTATTATACTTTACTTTAAAGTTTTTTTTAAAGTTTTTTTAAATTTTTTTAAGTTATTTTAACTTTAGTAAGTTCCTTTTTTAAGTACTATTATACTATATTTACTTAGTATTATATACTTTTTTAGTAATTTTACATTTAGTTGTTTTAACTATAAATAAAGAATTTTAGTTTATATATATAAACTAATTAAAAAAACTATTATTTTTTGTTTTAAAACTGTTATAAGTATATACTTATATACTTTTATAATTCATTAAAAGTATTAGTTTTAAGCTATTTATATTAGTTTAGTAATTATTAGTTTACCATTATACTATATTTTCTATACTTATATACTGTATATTATTACTAATTATATAACTATAATATATAAAAACTTTAAATAGTGTATAAATAAACTTTAAGTAAATACTACTATTTTACTTAATACTATATACATAGTATTTTTTTACTTATTACTTACTTTATTTACTTTTTTTACTAAAGTTTTTAATTTTCTTATGTCTAAAATTTTTACTTTTACGATTAATTTAATTATATACTTTTTAACTTTTATTATTAAAACTAGGTTGTTATTAGTATTACTTTATTTAAACTTAAAGTAAATTAACTAATATTTGCTTAAAAAAGGTAACTTTATATTATTTTATTTATACTAAGTATTACCTATTATTATAGAACGTAATAATACAAAAACGTAGCTATATAATAATATATAAATAGTTATAAAAAACTAAGACCTTTAGTAATAAACTAATAAGTTTAATAAATAAATTTATACTAGTAATTAATAAAACTAAGTTAATAAAATTAGTAAAATTTAAGTGTATTTTTTTAAATATAATAAACTTAAATAATAAACTTTAAATTTTATAAAAATATATTGTTAGTAAGTATAGTAATTTTAATTTAAAAAAACCTTTTAATAAATTAAAAAAAATCTAATATATAAAAAAGTTTTTTTAATTACTAATTATATTATATTCTATGAGTAAGCTGTATACTTAAGTAGGCTATATATCTTAAAATTCACTAAAATATCAAAATTTTCTACCTTAATATCTTAATAATTACTTAATAATAAATTCTAAAAAATGAAATTTGAGCTTTTATATATACATTACAGCTTTCATGAAAGTTGTATAAAAATTAGTTGAGTAGTTTCTAAGATATAGTGATTTAATATTATTTTAGCTTTTAAATTACTATATCTTAGAAACTACTCAACTAATTTTTATGTAACTTTCATGAAAGCTGTAATGTGTATATAAAAGCTTAAATTTCATTTTTTAGAATTTATTATTAAGTAGTTATTAAGATATTAAGGTGGAAAATTTTGATATTTTAGTAAATTTTAAGATATGTAGCTTACTTAAGTATGTAGCTTACTTATAAAATATAATAATAAAAATATGTAATATATAATACTATAAAGTTTTAAAATTAAATATAAGTTAATTATTTTTAATTATAAAAGTAATTAAAAAAATTATTTACTAACTAATTATAGTTACGTAATATTTTATTATTACGTAATAATATATACAGTTATATTTTTATATAATACTTTAAACTTATATTTGTAATAAATAGCAATTTTAATTTAATATTAAGTACTATAATTAAAGTTTTAATATAATTAATTATATAATAATTTTATATATACTTTTAATAAATTATTATATTTTAGTTAATTATAATTAAAAAATTAATAATAGTTAACTATTATATTAAAAATAAATATATTTTAAAAAAGTAGTAAAATTTTAAAAATACTAAATTAATAAAAAAATTAATAAAAAACTTATATTAAACTACTATTTAAATAAAATTAAATATATAATATTATAGTTATTACTAATTTTTTAATTTTGTTTATAAGAAGAAAAGGTATAAGAAAATAAAGTAGTTATACTAAATTAAAGTAATATAAGTGTTACACAAAAAATAGAAAAAAAAATTAATTACTAGTAACTAAGTATATATATAAAAATAACATAAGTTTAGCTTTTTATTTAAAAAATTTAAGTTAATATTTTATATACTAAATGTTTTAAGGCCTTTAACTTTTAATAAAAGATTTTAGAACTTTTTACGTAATTTTTTTATAAAATTTTTTTTTATATTTTATATAAATATTATGCTAATAAATATTAATGTTTATAAAAAAAATTGTATTTTATTTTTATTACTACTAACCACTTTATAAATTTATAAACTATATAAATATTACTATATTATTAAGAATATTAAAATAATATAAAATATTAAAAATGTTTTTAATAACTTTATTTATTAAAAATATAAGGTAGTTAATAATATTAAAATAGCTAAAAATTTAAGTAGTAATACTTGATTAAGCGATAATTTAACAAAATGATAGAAATTTAGCTGTATGAATTCATCGTTATATTGAGAGTTAACTGGAATTAAAAAACACATCAAGAGTAGCCTGGTTACGCAGCTGTGTGCACTGCATCGAATCGACGAAGACATAATCAAGCAAAAGGATACTGGGGGATAGCCGTCAAGCCCTTCTCTCCACAACTCTCCCTACAATGGCGAATGACAGCCACACCACCACCGCCACTACCACCACCTCCTCCTCCTCTTCTTCTTCCACATCTCCTGCCTGAGACGCCCACACAAATTCCCACCCCATCCGGGACGAGAGATTCTAAAACAACCCCGGAATACGACGACCGAACGCTTCTAAAGTGTAATCGAGCAACGCCACTGATTCCCCTTTTTGTCGACCCCACTGTCGATCGCTGTAAAGATTACAAATCAGCCTTCTAGTACATTCCACTCGTTATTTATATATAGGATAGCTTTACTCAGCTGTCAATCGATCGAGTTCTCTCCATCTTCTTGTGTCCCTCGAAGGTTGCTCGGTGACATGAAGAGATACCCTCCAGTGGTCCATCACTGTTCCCTAGACCAGATACTGCAGAACCACTCCTCCAGATTGCTAGTATAGCGCCACGTAGAAGCGACCGGCTGTAGCAGCTATTATCTAACATGACGAAAGACCAGGGCGGGCTCTCGTGTTAATTAAAAGTATGAAGATAAGCGCTTACTGTTCGCTTAGCTCACCACGTTATTTAATAACGCCTATACAGTGTATTACAGTTGAATTTTCGAGTAGAATTAATTGTATAAGCTCTCAGTACTTAGTTGCAGCTCCCTCCTGTCGAATTACTTCGTGGAGGCGCGCGGGATAGCTATCTACAGTCTTATTGATCTTATCAGCCTTCATCTCTGCCCATATTTTGTAGAACCTCTGCACGCCTGTATAAGCTGTCTTACAGTGCCTTTGATAGAACTTCTGGCGCAGAGGCTTAACCCAGGTCTCCATTACTGATAGATTAGGAGACTTAGGAGGGCCCTTAAGATGATCCATGCCGTGGTGATCCATCCAATTCAACACCGACTTTAAAAGATGAGCAGAGTCACGATCTTGATACAAGACGAGGTCTAGGCCAAGTATTTCCTTTTGTAGCTGTGGCAGTATAGTAAGAAAAGTCTTAGCGTTCATCTTGCCATTGGCATTACCTGCGTCGTACGGAATTGCCTAGGCAAAGTTATAGCCAAGTACGCAGAAGATGTGGAACTTCTGCTGCTGCTCTGGGTCAGGTCGCTTATTAAGCTGAACGTTCTTCTTCTTAAAGCGCTCTCCAGGCCTTCTTTTAATATTTTTAGGGTATCTAGGCCCAGTACTCCAATGGATCTCGTCGCACCAGATAACCCTCCTCCAGTGTACGCCGTGAGGGCGTAATTCAAGCTGAAGCTTGCACCAGATGACTCTTTCCTCACGCCTCTTAGGCGGATGATCTTCCTTAATAGCTGCTTTATGGGTTTCTATGCCAGAGACCTCTTGTACGTGCTTTAATATTGTCTGCTGACAGTAATTCTCCTTCCCTTCTGGTGGATTAACACCAGCTCTGTGCGCAAGCTCTGGCCAAGGCAAGCATTTCTCTTCAAACTCGCACTGATCAATATAGCTCGCGATCGCGTTGGCGTCAGAATTCGTGAGTTGACGAGGCCTCCCATGAGTGTCAGGTTCGTCTGAGTTATGGAGACGCCGCGCGCGCGTTTACTGTGAGCGATCTGCGAGACCTCTGCTTCAGATAAGCTAAAGGTCTGTGCTACTTTGAGCATAGGGCAGTATTGATTTTGTACGTGGGCGTAGTACAGCACCGCGAGTACTGCAGAACGTTGTGGGGTTTCGATAGGGTCGCGATGACCTCTTTCGGGCGGCGCGACGACTGGCGGTGGCGTAGAAAAGACCTGTAGCTTTCTTTTACGGCGTTCTGGCATTCTAGCAATAGGAGGAGTAGATTGCGTGTGAAAAAGAAGTGTATAATACACCTAGATGGTGGTGGTTGAGGTGTTATTTACTTGTGGTGGCACGAGCGTGTAGTAAGCGCTTATCTTCATACTTTTAATTAACGCAAGAGGGGCGGGATCGCTTTTACGAAATTGCTTGAGGAGATCTCCCAATCAAGGCTGAAAAGGACTGCCGCAGGCAATTCAAAGTCGATGAGCTCAGCGAATCTTCAGTGACCGCAGCGGCACGCAGAACACACCCGCGGGATCCTTCGACAAATTGAGTGAGGAACAGAAAGATGAGATAAATGATCCTGTAAGAGTTACTGCTGGACAGACGAGAGTCTATAAGCTGATGTGGGGGTAAAACAGTTCAAGATCTTCGATCTAGACAAGGATGAATACATTGACTACCACGAACTTCGTGTTGGACCCTAAATAGATATTCAAATCACGTCTGTGTAAGAAAGAGCGCTGCGTAGCACCATATACAGTTAGTGTAAAGGCCCCCGCCTTACCCGAACTCGGTGCTAAACTCTCGGCCACGCGCCGATCACCCTTTCGCCTAACTCTGTCTTTGCTAGGCTCAGCCTTTACTGCCAATTTCATCATACGGACAGCCTCTTTCTTCGCCAAAATCGCTTCCTAATGGGGTATTGACCGCATTACGCATTCGACAATACCGGTTTTCAATGCAAGTACTTAGCCGTTTTTGGAGCCTCATTACGATTACACGAGGCTGAGGCGCTGCATACCGCTACAACGGTTCCTGGATGCCTTGACAGTGGCTATGTCATACCTGCGCCGGCGACCGAATTTCCCCAACATAAACATATAAAGGTCTTTCAATCTTCAGCCAAGCGTAAGGTACACGCCAATTGCTCTACTTCTACCCCAACAATCTTCAACATGCTGAGATACGCGGCATTCGTCCTTCCTCTCGTCCCACTTGCGATCGGCCAATCACCCATACTTCCAACCGATGACTGTCCGATATTAGGACCAAGCTTTCCCTCGGACTTTGATCTCACGAACTCTATGGCCATAAAGGAGGCTATCGCGGCCTTCCCGTCTCTAATCGACACGCTTTTCGAGGGCGAGATACCTCCGCTCAATAAATCAGCTACCTCTTTCCAGATCGACGTTTTCTCAACCCAAACTAATACGTCAATTTACAACTACTCCCACACTGGCGATATTTTGGCACCCGCTTTAACTGCTGGTGTCCTTGATGATGGCACTCAATTCCGCATTGGAAGTGTTTCCAAGCTCTATACGACATACGCGATGTTGAATGTTGCGGGGTTAGAAATCTTCGATCATCCTGTTACCAAGTACCTGCCCGAACTCGCAGGCAACACCGAGCCCAGTGATAAGATTATTTGGGAAGAAGTTACGGTCGGTGCTCTTGCATCACAGCAGGGAGGTTCTGGAGGCTTTCGTAAGTTCAATCGCCCGCATGCCGGTCGTTAATGGCCCTGTTAACGACGTGCTCCAGTTCTCGGCACCGCTACGTGTTTTCAAACAGAAACATGCGATGTACAAGCATTCTTAGCTGAGATGAGAGATATCAAGCGCCCTGTCATCCCCGCCTTTCAAACAGCGATGTATTCTGATGCCGGGTTTGGGATCTTGGGCCGGGTGCTGGAGAGGTTGACTAACCAAACGTATGAGGATGCGTTACAGACTCACCTCGCTGAACCATTGGGATTGAAGTTTACTAGAGCGACTGTGCCACCTACGGAAGGCCTCAACGCACTTGCCATTCCCCCTGGAGAAGGGGAACTCCAGGGGTTTCTCTCGAGTTGGGCACAAGATAACCATATCACTGCACCGTAAGTCCCCCAGCTCTATCAGCTCCTTTGACGTTGATTGCGAGGCCTCTACATCCCCTGCAATCTTTCCTCTTGTGTCGCCCATAGCGCTAACCCGTCTCAGTTCTGGTGGTATCTATTCTAACACACACGACATGCGCCTCACGGGCCTCTCGATCCTGCACAATCAACTTCTCTGCGCTAACACTACCCGCGAATGGATGAAGCCACGCTCTCATACAGCTAGCCTCACCATGTCCGTCGGTGCGCCGTGGGAAATCTATCGCCTCACCATCCCCGTCTCTCCCAACTCCAACCGCACCCGAGTATCGGACCTCTACACCAAGCTCGGCGGCCAAGTCGCCTACTCTGCCATCTTTGCTCTTTCACCTGATCATGGCATCTGCTACTCCATCCTCATTGCTGGCGAAACGGCCGCCACCACGGACCGCACATACCTCCGAGATCTCGTTGGATCCACTTTCATCCCAGCAGCCGAGTTCGCCGCCTTCGAAAACGCACTCACGAATTATCCTGGCACCTTCGCCGATCCAAACAACGAAGCCTCAAATCTCACCATCGCCGTCGACGAAGGCAAGCCCGGCCTAGCTCTCCCATCCCTCTTCGTCGACGGCGTAGACTGGCGCTCCAATATCACCCAGCCCGGTCTCCAAAAACCCAGCGACCTATTCAGTTCCCGATTATACCCCAACGGCGTTGAGTACCCTAGTGAAGGTGGAGTAGTATAGTTGTTCAATGCGGTGGTGGGAGGCGCGGAACCGCAGCCGAGAACGCAGGTTGAGGGTGGGGAGGGATTGTTTGAGAATGGATGTACGGCATGGGAGACCACGGGTTTCTTTACGACAAGCGATTTTGAGCTGGAGGTTGTGGAGGGGAGATTGATGAGTGTAAGGATGATGGATTCTAATGTTACTATGAACAGAGTGTCGGATGAGGTGTTGTTGTAAGATTACCATGTAGGCCGCAATGTTCTGGAGGAGTTCATAGATGAGTGTGAGCTGGTTGGAGGAGATGATCTTTACGTTAACTAGGTTTTCGTTTCCGCTCTATTCTAGAGCTCGTTCCACGTAAGCCTTAAGGTTACGTGGGTTCATCGCTCGCGGACTCTGTATAGTAAGTGCGTTTCTAATGTTCACGACAACCTTACGTTGCGTTTGTACGGATAGCACTCTGAGACTCTGTGTATTCTGTATACCTGCTGGCATCGACCCCCGAGCTGCCACGGCAGCATAGGTGGCCGGTATGCCTGTCTGACTCTGCAGCCCTTTAATCTTCATCTCCCTGGTCATCTCCATAACTGTCTTGCCCACCGTCGCTGCTTCCCTGGCGGCTGCCCTTGCTTCCTCCCCCATGTTGAAGGCCTACTGTGTGATTGCGGTCGACTGGCGGATGATCTGCGTAGTGTTCTTAAACCCGTTTCGGATCTCGCTAAGGGTCTGCGCGGTGCTTTCGGCTGTTGCTTTGGATTCGGTTTGCACCATCCTCGCCGCGTCGTATACGGTATTGAGGTCTGGCGCGTGCTCTGAAGTGGGTAGGAAACTGACTTATATGCGTGTGTGCTCGTTCCTGGATGGCCTGTTTCCGCGGAGGGGTAAGAGCGCACTCATACTTTTGCTCTTCACCTGCTGCTCCAGAGACGCATTGAATCCGGGCCGCTTCAACGCTGATTCAATGAATCTGGATCGCAACTCCGCTTCAGAGTCAGTTGATTCAATATGTAAATAGATGGCCGTGATAGGCTCTGCGCTGAGCTTGGCATGTTCAATAGTCAGACAACGTACAGCTAATTAGTGTGCCAAAACTGAGTAGTACAGTTTCAGATAGTTAGTAGTTATATGGGGGTCGATTTGTTAGCGAGATCTCGCGCGTTAGTATGCGAGAACACCCAAACCTCCGTGATAACCACTGGTATACCCACCAGCGCACCCCATTTAAAAGTCCACTTTTTTGTCGATTTTTTCGTCGATTTTTTGCACAGCTTGTAGGCGAAATACGTGCGCTTCGCAAATTTGATGTTTTAAAATAGCTACGATTAATTACAAAGTGCACTTGTTCTGCCTGTTTAGTATCTGGTACAGCCGATAAAGCGACAATTGACCCCGCTGCCGAATGAGCTCTACTTCCTCTACTGCGACGCTCGTGCTAATACCCTTTGCCCGCCGTCTCCAAATTTCATTAATAATAATTTTCCGCCGCCCGTATAGCACCTGCTCGCTGTGCTTTTGACGCAAGAGAGGCCCATACATGTAACCGGGCAACGTCATCACTGATTCCCCTTTTGTCAATCCCCTTGTCGATCGTTATAAAGCTTATAAATCCTCCTTCTAGTACATTCCACTCGTTATATATATATATAGGATAGCCCTACTCAGTTGTCAATCGATCGAGTTCTCCTCAATCCTTGTGCACATCGAAGGTTGCTCGGTGACAATACATATCCTCTAGTCCTTGCACAGACGGGCCACCTGCTAGACCTATTGTCCACTCCATCCACAGCTGTGGGACGGTTGTAATGGCACGGGAGAGTATGTACAGTGGTGGCGGTGGCAGTTGCTGTTGCTGCTGCTGCTGCTCCTGCTGCTGTGGCGGTGGCGACAGCGACAGCGAGGGAGCAGCCGCGAAAGAGAGGGAAGCTAATGCTGAGTGGAAAGATCTCGCCGCCGTCGCTGCCGAGGCGGGCGTAGTAGAGCCAGAAGCTGTTGTCGTACGGCGCGTGGGATGTAGAGTTAGAGATATATGGCCCTCGAGCAAGTCTCCTAGCCTTAGCTCGATACTGTTAAGCCGCTCCCTTGTTTCCGCGCCCCAGTCGTTAACCCCTCGCGCGAGGCCCTGGTGCAGGATGCTAAGACGTTCAGCAATGGCAGGTAGCGTCTTTCTAATCTGTATTTCTTTAGGCTCTTCAACGTCAAGTAGCAAAAGCTCGACGTCCTTCGCGAACGCCAGGTAGTCGGCTCGGGCGAAGATAGGATCAGCCTAGATTGGGTGACCTAGAAACTCTTGCCTCATAATTATTAAATCCTGAAGGAGGATGATACGGAGCTGCTGCAGCAAGCGTAGAAAGCCCTGAGCCGCGAGGTCCTGGCGGTCTGTTGTCGCCTCAGCGTCGTTGTCCTCACGCTTGTCATCCTCACCATCCGCGTACGAGTCGAACCACGCTACCCATTCGTCAACGAAGGGCCACACAGCCTGTTCGAGCGATTGTGGAGGTAGCACCTTCACTCGTGGTAAATAGAAGCTGCCTTAAGCAGACGGGCTAAAGCTATCCATGCTTCGCATGAACTTACGCGAAAAATAGGTGAGATAATAGTTCGTTAAAATGTTGCTGTTTCACCTTCTAGTACAGTGGATCTGGCTTTTGTTAACACTTTTTAGCTCTACGTGCTTAGCCCTTTATAATTAGCCCACGTGTGTTTTCTTTAGCAATTTAACGTTTACTTTAGTAAACATCTTATTAATCTAGTTAAGTTATATATTAAATACTATTTTCTTTACTACGTGCTTGCTTTAAGTAAAGTAAAAATTATATAATAGCTTATATTAACAAAAACAAAAAGCAGCTTACTAGCTATATTCTAGTAGTAAAAAAAGTAAAAGGCTATATAAACTATTATATAAAGTAGTAAATTTTAGTATTTTATAACAACTTTATACTTAAGCTACTTTAGTAGGTTAATTTTACTATTATTTATAATTATAATTATTAACTAATAAAGTATTAAGTTTTTATTTAATAGAAAAATAATAAAAAAGTTTTAAAACTTTAGTTTAAAACAAAATTTTACTATATAGTAGTATTTTATAAGTAAGTAAAAAGTTAATAATAGTATATAAATATAGCTTTATTAACTACTTTTACTATTTTTTTAACTATACTACTAGTATTACTAGTAAAATTATTGTTATGAGTTGCCTTTACTTAACGGTACGTTTCGCGTTAGCGACTCTGCCCTGACTAATGTTCTAACAGAACTTCAGCCCTTTCCATATCTGGAATAGATAGCTCTAGGTTTAATAGGTAAGAGTTTGTGCTTTATCGCAAGATAGAAAGAGGGATGTATAATAGATTTAACAAGATAGTGTCAAACTATTTCACTCAAGTTCAAGTCTCAACTTAGAGATAAGATCTTGATTTTAGAGTAACTATGAGGAATCAAAAGTAATCATGAACCGTCTGACGCCTCATACTTATAGTAGATCCTCCGTGCGTACATTCTGTACCGTTGTTTAGTATGTTGGATACTGTTAGAGCTGTCAGAGGTGTTAGAGCCTCTAGCTTCTCTAGCATCTCTGGCTGCCAAGTCTTGGCTTGGTCACGTGGGCTACTGCTCCCAATCCACTGGCATGGTTCTGTATTTCTGTCCTCGCTTCTTAGCTCGTACTTTAGCCTGCGCCAAAGCGTCCCGTGCCCGTTTGTAATTCTTCCTTTCCAACTCAAACATACGTTTCCATTCCAGGGCTTTATTGGCTGTCGTTGCCAATTCTCTTAGCTCCTTAGTTATAGCTGCCTTGCTGTTACCGTCCGTAACACTATCCCCCTCTTCTAAGTCTTCGTCTCGGAAGATAGTTTCTCCCTTCTATAGGCAGTATAAAGGCAGCTGGTCTTCTGCCCTGTGTTCCAGGCTGTAAGATCCTTAACTTCCTTTCTTTCCTGCCCAGCTCCCTAATGATGACACGTCCTGAGTCGTCTCTAATACGTGCTCGCCGTTTAGCTTCTCAGATCCATAATGAACCCTATCACATGCCGACACCCTGCTCGAACTGTACCCGTTGAGGCGATGATTGCCTTGTGAATCTGAGTTCCAGTCGCTGTTCTGCTTGTAACGATCGTAACGTGAAATGTGACTTGGTTGTCTTGCAGCCAGAATAGGATCATATTGATCGCGATAAGGAAAAACTTCGTCGTTAGTTTGAAAAAGCTAAGGCGGAGGCCCTTGAGGCCTGTTCCTACGCCCTTCGTCTTCGTCGCGAACTAGCGAAATTAGATTCTAAAGAGAAGGAGATGTTTGATCGAGAGATGGCCTCCATTCGTGAGGTTCAAGCTCTTGAAGAGGCGGAAGCCTGTTCTTGGGGTTAAGAAACCCACACACCGTAACCCGCAGCGCTGGCTTCCTCCTAACCTGCTTCGCTTTCTTTCTCAGGTCTTAAGTGAAACGTCTTCTACTCCCTTTATTCCTTAGATTTAGCCTTAGAGCAAATCTTTGCTGCTCCTAATGGTACTAGTTAATTAGCTCTAAACTATTCTTTAGGTTCCTAATTGGTTCCCAGGTATCATCCTTAGGTCCGTATCCCTTCCATCTAACCAAATATTTCCACTGATGACTAAACTGCTGGTAGTCCAGAATCTACTAGACTTCATACTTAGTATGATCTTCCTTGAGTTTGAGTTTTGTCTATAGTTTGGCATTCTGTGGTGCTGGTTCTAATTTTGAAATATGGAAAACTAGGTAAATCCTTATGTTATTAGGCAGTTGTAGTTCGTAGTTCACAGGTCCTGTTTATTATTTAACCTTAAATAGTCCTAATTTGACGTGATCCAGTTTTTGTGATGGTTGCTTTATTTCTAAATTTTCTTTTTTTAAGAAAACCTTATCCCCCTTCTTAAAGGTTAGTCCCTTAACTTTAGATTTATCCTTAATTTATTTACTAAGATTACCTTTATAGGTGATTTTCTGTGTAATGTTTTTATAAAGTAGTTATAGGTCCTCAACCTTTTTTCTTATAGATTCTGATATTTTGTCTAGTTTCTGTGGTTCTCGATAAGCCGTAGGCTTATAACTATAGTTTACATAGAATAGTGATTTTCCTATTATTAATGACTTTACAGAGTTATATATAAACTTAGCTATTAGTAGTAAGTTAATCTAGTTATTCTATAGTTTATTAACATACATTCGTAAGTATTATTCTAATATTTAGTTTATCTATTCTGTTTGTTTATCTATTTATGAATAAAATACTATTAAGAGGCGGTATTCTGCCCCTAGTTGCCCTATAAACATCTTCTAGAATATTAACGTGAATAATTTATCTCTGTTTATGATAAATTCCCGTAGCATTCTATATCATGTAATTAAAATTTTAATTAGTAATATAGCCAGTTTATCTACTTTAATTTCCATATAGGTTAATTTAAAGTAAGTGTACTTTATTAGTCTATTAATAATAACCAGTATCATGTTATACTATTGACCTTTTTAGGTAGTAATTATCAGTATTCCCGTGATAAAGTCTATTATAACTAATTTCTATAGTAAATTTAGTAAAGGTATAGGTTACATGAGTCTATACTCTTTATATCTTAATATTTTATTCTTTTTATAATTAATATATTCTGAAAGAATTTTCCTGACCTTATTTTAAATTCCTGGAATTTAGAAGTGTCTGTTAATTCGTTTTATAGTTTTCTTAATTCCCTAATATCCGTACATTTCCGCTGAATGTTGGTTTTTAATTAATTTAATTTATAATTTATCTAGTATATAGATTATCCCTTGGTCTAGATTTTATAGTAGTTATCTATTATTAAATTCCCTTATTTATTTTTTCTAGATATTTTCGATAATAACTATGTATTTAATATTAATTTATAAGCTTCCCAGAAATCTATTCTGTCTTTGCTTGAGTATTATATTATAAATTTCTAATATATCTCTTATATAGTCTGCTTGTTAGCTGAGTGTGTTAGCTACTATATTTTCTTTTCCTACTTTATAAAGTATTTAAAAATCGAATATAGAAACTAATTCCTATTATCTAACTTATTATTAATTCAACTTCTTTATTATTATAAATGTCGTTAGATTCTTATAATCTGAATATATAATAATCTAGTGCTTAGCTTCTTTTAAGTAATATCTCTATTTCTTAAACACTTAAACTATTACTAATAGTTTTTTATTATAAATATCATAATTTAACTTAGCAGTTATAAGTTTATAAGATAGAAAGTTTACTAGATATTTACGTTTATTATTTTATACTTATAATAGGATAGCTCTTGTAGCTCTGTTTAATATATCTATATATATCTCTATTTAAAGTCATAAGTTAAACATCTTTAATATCGGTGGTTCTTAAAACATTTTTTTTAGAGTTATAAAAGCTTTATTTTCCTTAGCTTTTTACTTAAATTATTAGTCTTTTTTAAGCAATTCTGTTAAGGGTGCTGTGATTTTTAAGTAGTTCTTAATAAATTATCAGCAGAAGCCCATAAATCTAAGAAAAAAATAAACTTCTTTTATGTTTATTAGTATAAGCTATAATAAAACGTTCTTAGTTTTATCCAAATTAACTACTATTCTATCTCAGGATATTAGATATTCTAAGAATTTAATTTCTTTTCTGTAGAATATATATTTCTTTGTTTAAATATATAGGTTGTGTTTTTTAAGCTTTTGTAGTATCTTTCTAGTATACTTAACATGTTCTTCTAGCGTCCCATTTATATATACAAGTATATTATTAAGGTATACTATTATAAATACGTCTAGATATTCTCTTAGTATATAGTTAATAATTGTCTAGAATGTTGCTGATGCGTTTATAAGTCTAAATAGCATAACTAGATATTAAAATAACCTATATCTTATCTTTAGTATAGTTATCTATTTGTGTCCTTTAGCTATTTATATTCTATAGTATCTATTTTTAATATTAAAGAAACTAAACTATTTAGCTCCTCTGAGTTTATTTATAAGTTTTAATATTAAGAGTATAAGGTAATGATTTTTTACTATAGCTTTATTAAGATATCTATAGTTAATATATAAACTTAATTTACTATTTTTTTTTAGTATAAAGAGTATTAGTAATGCTATAGTGCTTTTACTTTTCTATATATATCCTTTTTTTAAGTTTTCATTCAGATATCATCGTAGCTCCTTTTATTAATTAATAGATAGTTAATATAATAGTTCTAGTCTTAAGTCCGTTTCTTCTTTAAGCGTGATTTTATAGTTCTAGTCTTAGTATTCTAGTAATTAGTCTTTAGCTTTTTTAAAGAACTATTTTCTAAATTCTTTCTAGTATTCGTTCGGCATAATAAACGTAGTATTATAAAAAGTTATTTTCTTTATCTATATTATAGCTTACGTTTGTTTATAATAGTCCTTTCTGGTTTTTATAGACTTTATTCTCTAGTTAATTAGTAGATTCTATTATACTAGCCAGTCTTATCCTAGTATAAAATCCTTATTACTTAAATCCATAATTTTAATATAGTAGTTATTTATGTAACCTGCTATCTTAATAGTTATATTCTCTATTTTAAGATTAATTAAACCTTCTCTAAATATTGCTGGATTATTATTTATGTATATTACTCTTACAGGTTCTTCTAGAACTTTAGTTAAGATATAGTACTTTTATATTTACTTATTTAATATAAGTGTTTTACTAGCCCTACTATCTATAAGTGCTTGCATCTAAAAGCTGTTAATATATATATTTATATATAGCTTATTTTCGTGTTTCTATTTAAGTTATGTATAGTTAAGTAATAATTTCTATATTTTAATCTTAAATTAGCTCTCTGGTAGTATAGTTATTACTTACTAGTCTTCTAGTTTTTTATTAGTTATTAACTTCTAAGTAGCAGTTATTTTTTTAGTGTTTCCTTTTTTAGTCTGTAGATAGAATATTACTAAAGTTAGTATTAGTTTTATAGTAATATTTTATACTTATTTTTTATTTCTTCTCTATAATTTTAGCACTTTTATTTTAAGAAATATTTTTTAGTTATTAGTTTAACATGTAATTCTGTAGCTATCTATTTATTTTAATAGTGTTTAGTTTAGTGATATTAGTATCCTAGTTAATATTTATCCTAGTTTAACTATTTATATTTCTTAGTCTTTAGGTCCTGAAGTTCTTCTTTAGAATCCATGTAGATTAGTTCTTACTATATATTAAGTTCTTATTTCTATACTATCTATTTTAGTATTTGTCTTATTATTAGTTTTTTAACTTATATAGTATAAGCTGCCTATTTATATTCTTATCTGGTATATATCTGTTTTTTATATATCTAGTATTTCTTTTATATAGTTCTCTCAGCGGCTTCTTTGTTTTATATTTATAAAATAAATAAAGTAAGTTTTTTCTCTGGTTTTCTATTTTAGTCCTATTCTAACTTTAGATATCTAACGGAGTGGTAATAGGTTACATAACTTATAAATAGTATTAATTCTTATCTATAAATCTTATTTATTTATATAGCTAGTTTTTGTTTATTAAGTTCTTTATGCTGCTTATTACTAGCTGCTTATAATACTTATTAGTATTTATATATTCTATCTCCTAGAATAACCTTCTAGTACTTAGTAATATAATATTCTCTTATATAGTATTTTAATCTATAAATCTAGTAGTGTCTCTAGCTTACTTATTATTTAATTATTATAAATATTAACTCTTTACTTTTTATTATTTCTTAATTTTATTATTATCTGAATTTCTAATTCTCCGCTCTAAAGGGTTCTCTTTTCTATTAGATTATTTTATAGAATTAGTTAGCTTCTTCTATAAAGCTAGCCTGGTATTATTTAATAGTAATTTTTTATATAATAGTAATTATATTATTAGCCTGTTCTACTAAATAATTCTTAACTTATTAATATAGTATTTTATATTCTTATTTAAGGTATGTGTAGCTTCTATAGATCTAGTATTACTCTTTCTAAATTTATTATATAATAGTCTTCTTAGTTATCTGGTCCTTAGCTAGTTCTATTTAGATTATAGTAATTTTAATTAGTATCTTAATTTAAACATAAGCCTGCTTAACGTCCACTCTTTATTATTTATAGTTTTTAATAAAGTATTTTTTTTTTATATAACTAAGACATACTCTATATACATATTAATTTATTTATTTCTTAGTTTATTTATCTTACTTCTTTTTATTAATTTATATGTTCTTGATTAACACTTGATTGATTTTTATTACATTATAGGTTTAGATATTCTTTTTATTCTTTTATAGTATATAAATTACTAGTCTAGTATTATTTTTCTTTTCTTATTTTTTCTAGTACTAATAGTTATTAATGGTCACTGCTTATTTAATGATTTCTAAAAGTATACTAAATTATTTTCTTTAGGAAATTTTATCCTTAATTCTGTCCTTTAGTCCTGCGTAGTATATTATTATTATAAATAGTAATAGAAAAATAACTATACCTAAAGAGCTAAGAGAACTAGCAATAACAGCTAATAAAGCTTTAAAGTAAAAACGTATATTTAAGCTAAAAAAAAAGAATTATAAGCGTATATAAGACGCTTTAGTATAGACTAAGATACAAGCTAAAAAGTAAGAATAGAAATATAAAATTATACTAGTAGATTAGAAGTAATTACGCACGTAACTAAGATAAAGCTTAGTAAATAAAAGAGATAGAATAAATAGAGACTTTTATTTTTTCTATTTTCTTTAGTAGTATTTAATATACTATACAGAGATATATAATATACGCATGAAGGATTTTCTATAAATATAAGACATAAACTAGCTCCGAAATATTTTAGATTCTTTATAGTTACTTTAAAATTAAGATTTTTTCTCTAAGTTGAGACTTGACCTTAAGTGAAATAGTTTAATACTATTTTATTAAATCTATTATACACTCTCTTTTTACCTTGTGATAAGACTAAACTTTATTCTGTTAAACTTAAAGCTATCTATTCCAAATATAAAAAGAGCTAAAAACTTATTAAATAATTAGTTAAGGTAAAATTACTAAACGTAAAACGTACTATTAAGTTAAGCAACTCGTAATATTATAACTACCCTTTTAAAAGTATAGAAGAGAACGTTAGATTGATTCTAATAATAAATTTCTAATTATAGTTTATAATAACTTACTATAAGGATGAATAAGAACTATACTTGTTAAATAATAATAGCAGTAAAGAAGAAGTTATAGCAGGACTTTTATTTACTATTAGAAGTATATTAAAAGGAACTAAAAGCATATAATAGATTATCTAGAAATAAAAAATAGCTATTATAGAGTTACATAATACCATAATTAGTATACAGCAACAAGTTAAAGTAGTAAAGAATAAAAAAGAAGAAACTATAAAAATCTAACTACTCTTTAAATTTAATAGAAATTAGGATAATCTTAAGACGTTTATGGCCGTAATAAATCTTTACTATTAGTTTAATTAATCTTTATTCACGACTGACTAAGATTGGATTCTGGTAGCTAATATAAATATAATAAGAAAAGCTATAAAATAGTTTAAACCACTTATAAAAAACTATCTAGCTAAAGGAGACTTTAATCTAGAATTAGCAGGACTTATAAACTATAATAATAATATTAAAAGAACCTTCGAAAATTATAAGAGCTTTAAAAAGGAATTAATTATAGTCTTTAGTAAAATTAATAAAGAAATAGAGGTAATTTAAAAGCTTTAATAACTTAAGTAATAAACATCAGCAGCTAACTATACAGCAGAGTTTAAATAAATTTAATTATAACTTAATTAAGTAAACTAACTATTAGTTATAATATACTATACGGGACTAAAGGATAGGATTAAGGATAAAATTTTATAAGAAAAGTAACTTAGTATATTTCTAGAAATTATTAAACAAGCAGTGACTATTAACAACTATTAGTACTAAAGGAAATAGAAAAAGAAAAATAATACTAGGCCGGTGATCCACGCACTATGAAGAAATAAAAAAGATATTTAAATTTATAATATAATAGAAATTAATCACGTATTAGTTAAGAATACATGGATTAATAAAAAGAAATAAGATAAATATATTAGGGAATGAATGAACCAATATGCGCGTAAGATATACCTTAGATACAAAAAACAAAAACACTTTATTAAAGACTATAAATAACAAAGAGTGGACGTTAAACAGGCTTATATCTAAACTAAAGTGCTAATTAAAATTACTATAGTCTAAATAAAACTAGCTAAAGACCAGATAACTAAAGAGACTATTATATAATAAATCTAGAGAGAGTAATATTAGATCTATAGAAAACATATATACCTTAAATAAAAATACGAAATACTATATTAGCAGATTAAGAATTATTTAGTAGGATAAGCTAATAATATAATTACTATTATATAAGAAGTTACTATTAAATAATACCAGGCCAGCTCTATAAAAGAAGCTAACTAATTTTATAAAATAATCTAATAGAAGAGAGGACCCTTTAGAGTAGAGAATTAGAAATTCAGATAATAATAAAATTAAGAAATAATAAAAGGCAAAGAGCTAATGTCTATAATAATTAGATAATAAGTAAACTAAAAACACTACTAAATTTATAAATTAAAATACTATATAGAAGAATATTATGTTACTAAGCACTAGGAAGTTATCCTAGAAGATAAGATATATAAGTACTAATAAGTATTATAAATAGCTAGTAATAAATAGTATAAAGAACTTAGTAGATAAAAACTAGCTATATAGATAAATAAGATTTATAGATAAGAACTAATACTATTTATAAGTTATATA
The DNA here is from genome assembly GCA_010093925.1 of Zopfia rhizophila CBS 207.26. Taxonomy (NCBI): domain Eukaryota; kingdom Fungi; phylum Ascomycota; class Dothideomycetes; family Zopfiaceae; genus Zopfia; species Zopfia rhizophila. The sequence continues at coordinate 568,166 of ML994626.1, forward strand.
ACCTATTACCACCCTGTTGGACATTTAGAGTTAGGATGGGACTAAAATAAAAAACTAGAGAAAGAACTTACTTTATTTATTTTATAGGTATAAGACGAAGAAGCCGCCGAAAGAACTATACAAAAAAAGTATTAGATATATAAAAAAAAAACGTATAATAGTTAAGAATACAAATAAGCAGCTTATGCTGTATAAGTTAAAAAACTAATAATAAGACAAGTACTAAAATAAATAGTATAGAAATAAGAACTTAACATATAGTAAGAACTGATTTACACGGATTCTAAAGAAGAACTTTAGGACTTAAAGACTAAGAAATATAAATAATTAGACTAGGATAAGTGCTAACTAGAATGCTAATATTACTAAGCTAAATACTACTAAAATAGATAGCTAGCTATAGAATTACATGCTAAACTAATAACTAAGGAATGTTTCTTAAGATAAAAGTACTAAGATTATAGAAAAGAAATAAGAAGTAAGTATAAAATACTATAAGAGAATTAATACTAACTTTAGTAATACTCTATCCACAGACTAAAAAAAAAAACACTAAAGAAACAACTACTACTTAGAAGTTAATAACTAATAAAAAACTAAAAGGCTAGTAAGTAATAACTATACTGCTAGAGAACTAATCTAAGGTTAAAACATAAAAGTTATTACTTAACTATATATAACTTAAATAAAGATATGAAAATAAGCTATATATAGATATATATATTAATAGCTTTTAAATACAAGCGCTTATAGACAGCAGGGCTAGTAAAACACTTATATTAAATAAATAAATATAAAGATACTATATCTTAACTAGAGTTTTAGAAGAACCTATAAGAGTAGTATACATAGATAATAGTCTAATAATATTCAGAGAAGATCTAATTAATCTTAAAATAGAAAATATAACTATTAAGGCAGCAGGTTACACAGATAACTGCTATATTAAAATTATAAATCTAGATAATAAGGATTTTATATTAGGATAAGACTAGCTAGTATAATAGAATTTACTAATTAACTAAAGAATAAAGTCTATAGAAATTAGAAAAAACTACTATAGATAAATATAAGCTATAATATAGATAAAGAAAATAACTTTTTATAATACTACGTTTATTGTGCCGAACGAATACTAGAGAGAATTCAGAAAATAGTTCTTTAAAAAAACTAGGGACTAATTACTAGAATACTAAGACTAAGATTATAAGATCACACTTAAAGAAGAAATAGATCTAAAACTAGGATTATTATACTAACTATCTATTAATTAATAAGAGGAGTTATGACGATATCTAAATAAGAACTTAAAAAAAGGATATATATAGAAACGCGAAAGCACTATAGCATTATTAATACTTTTTATACTAAAAAAAAATAGTAAATTAAGGCTATATGTTGACTACAGACATCTTAATAAAGCTATAGTAAAAAATTATTACTTTATACCCTTAATATTAAAACTCATAAATAAACTTAGAGGAGCTAAATAGTTTAGTTTTTTTAATATTAAAAATAGATACTACAGAATATAAATAGCTAAAGGACATGAATAAATGACTATACTAAAAACAAGATATAAATTATTTAAGTACCTAGTCATGCTATTTAGGCTTATAAACACACTAGTAATATTCTAAATAATTATTAACTATATGCTAAAGGAATATCTAGACGTATTTATAATAATATACCTTAATAATATGCTTATATACACAAACGGGACGCTAAAAGAATATATTAAGTATATTAGAAAAGTACTATAGAAGCTTAAGGAACACAACCTATACATTTAAACAGAGAAATATATGTTCTATAGAAAAGAAATTAAATTCTTAGGATATCTAATATCCTAAGACGGAATAGTAGTTAACTTAGATAAAACTAAAAACATTTTATCATGGCCTATACTAATAAATATAAAAGAAATTTATTTTTTTCTTAGATTTATGGGCTTTTGCTGATAATTTATTAAGAACTATTTAAGAATCACAGCGCCCTTAACGGAATTACTTAAAAAAAACTAATAATTTAAGTAAAAAGCTAAAAAGGATAAAGCTTTTATAATTTTAAAAAAAATATTCCAGGCACTACTGATACTAAAGATATTTAATTTATAACTTTAAATAGAGATATATATAGATATATTAGATAGAACTATAAAAGCCATCCTATTATAAATATAAAATAATAGATATAAACATCTAATAGACTTTCTATTTTATAAACTTATAACTGCTAAGTTAAACTATAATATTTATAATAAAAAACTATTAGTAATAGTTTAAGTATTTAAAAAATAGAAACATTACTTAGAAGGAGTAAAATACTAAATTATTGTATATTTAAATCACAAGAATCTAACGGCATTCATAATAATAAAGAAGTTAAATTAATAATAAATCAGATAATAGGAATTAGTTTCTATATTTGATTTTTAAATATTTTATAAAATAGGAAAAGAAAACACAGCAGCTAATACACTTAACTAATAAGTAGACTATATAAGGGATATACCGGAAATCTATAATATAATACTTAAGTAAAGATAGAATAGATTCTTAAGAAACTTATAAATTAATATTAAACACGTAGTTATTATCAAAAACACCTAGAAAAAATAAATAAAGGAATTTAATAATAGACGACTACTCTGGAATCTGGACTAAGAAATAATTTATATACTAAATAAATTATAGATAGAGCTAATTAAAGACCAACACTTAGCCAAAATATATAGATATTAAGAAGTTAAGAAGACTATAGAATAGATTAATAGATACTTCTAAATTCCAGGAATTTAGAGCAAGGTCAGGAAAATTCTTTCAGAATATATTAATTATAAAAAAAATAAAATATTAAGATATAAAGAGTATGGACTTATATAACCTATATCTTTACTAAATCTACTATAGGAATTAGTTATAATGGACTTTATTATAGAAATACTAATAATTACTACCTAAAGAGGTTAATAGTACGACATGATACTGATTATTATTAATAGACTAATAAAGTACACTTACTTTAAACTAATCTATATAGAAATTAAAGTAGATAAACTAGCTATATTACTGATTAGGATTTTAATCACATAATATAGAATACTACAGGAATTTATTACAAACAGAGACAAATTATTCACGTTAATATTCTAGAAAACGTTTATAAGACGACTAGGGGCTGAGTATTGTCTCTTAATAGTATTTTATCTATAAACAAATAAATAAACAGAACGGATAAACTAAATACTAGAATAATACCTATAAATATATGTTAATAAATTATAAGATAATTAGATTAACTTACTACTAATAGCTAAGTTTATATATAACTTTATAAAGTCATTAATAATAGGAAAATCACTATTCTATATGAACTATAGTTATAAGCCTATAGCTTATTAAGAACTATAGAAACTAGATAAAGTATTAGAACCTATAAGAAAGAAAGTTAAGAACTTATAACTATTCTATAAAGACATTGTATAGAAAATTACTTATAAAGGTAATCTTAGCAAACAAATTAAGGATAAATCTAAGGTTAAGGGATTAATCTTTAAGGAGGGAGATAAGGTTTTCTTAAAAAAGAAAAATTTAGAAATAAAATAACCATCACGAAAACTAGATCACGTTAAATTAGGACTATTTAAGGTTAAACAATAAATAGGACCTGTAAATTACGAACTATAACTATCTAAAGACATAAGGATTTACCTAGTTTTCTATGTCTCTAAATTAGAACCAGCACTATATAACGCTAAACTTTAGATAAAACTTAAACTTAAGGAAGACACTACTAAGTACGAAGTTTAATAGATCTTGGACTACTAACGGTTTGGGCGTTAGTGGAAATATTTGGTTAGATAGAAAGGTTACAGACCTAAAGATGACACTTAGGAACTAATTAGGAACTTAAAGAATAGTTTAGAGCTAATTGACTAGTATTACTAGAGAGAGCGGTAAAAGCTTGCTCTAGGGCTGGGTCTAAAGTATAAGGGGAATAAAGGACATTCCACTCAAAACTAGAGAAGGAAGGTGAAGCGGCACCAGACACTGCGGGTTATAGTATGTGAACTTCTCGACCACAAGAACAAGCTTCTTCTTCCTCAAGAGCCTGAACCTTATGAATTGAGGTCATCTCTCGGTCAAACATCTCCTTCTCTCTTGGGTTAAACTGGGTGAGTTGGCGGCGAAGGCGACGAACGTGGGACCGGCGCTCTTCTTTAATGCGACAGGACTCAGACAGATCTTCCTTAGCCTTTTTAAGTTAGCGACGGAGTTTTTCTTTATTACGATCCAAGCGATCCTATTCTGACTGTGAGATAACTAAGTTACATTTCGCACTATAGTTATTACACATTGAGTAACGGCCTGACGTAAGGTTCACTAGGCAGTTATCACTTTAATGGGAACAGTTTGAGCAGGGCGTCGGCATGTGACGGGGTTTATTATGGATCTAAGAAGCTAAACGGTAAGCACATATTAAAGATGACTCAAGACGTGTCATCGTTAGGGAGCTGAGTAGGAAGAAAAGGAAGTTAAGAATCTTATAGCCTAGAGCACAGGCCAGAGGACCTGTTGCCTTTATACTATTTATAGAAGGGAGAAACTATCTTCCAAGACGAAGACTTGGAAGAGGAGGATAATGTTACGGACGGTAATAGAAAGGTAACTGTATTTGAGAAGCTGAGGGAACTGGCGATAACAGCTAATAAAGCTTTAGAGTGGAAATGTATGTTTGAGCTGGAAAGAAAAAATTATAAGCGTGCACGAGACGCTTTGGCACAGGCTAAGGTACAGGCTAAGAAGTGAGGATAGAGATACGGAACTATGCTAGTAGATTGGGAGTAGTCACGCACGTGACTAAGGTAGAGCTTAGTAGATAGAAGAGATAGAATAGATAGAGGCTTCTATCTTTTCTATTTTCTCTAGCAGTATCTAATATACTGCGCAGAGGTATGCAATGTACGCACAAAGGATTTCCTATAAATATAAGGCATGAACTGGCTCCGAGATATTTTGGATTCTTTATAGTTACTCTAAAATCAAGATCTTCTCTCTAAGTTAAGACTTAACCTTAAGTGAAATAGTTTAATATTATCTTGTTAAATCTATTATATACTCTCTTCCTATTTTATAATAAGACTAAACTCTATTCCGTTAAACCTAGGGCTATCTATTCTAGATACGGAAAGAACTAAGAACTTATTAAGTAATTAATTAGGGTAGAGTTACTAAACACAAAACATACCATTAAGTTAAATAACTTATAATAATTATAACTAAGAGTTAATCTACTTAGTTTAGTTAAGATTAAATTTACTTAAATTCTATTGTGTAATTAGCTGCTAATGTGTACTATTTAAGTCATTAAAGCTTTTAAATTACTTTTATTTCTTTATTAATTTCTTTAAAGACTATAATTATTTCCTTTTTAAAGCTCTTATAGTTATTAAAAGTTTTCTAGATATTACTATTATAGTTCGTGAGTTCTGTAGGTCCTAAATTAGAGTCTCCTTTTACCAGATAATTCTTTATAAGTGGTTTAAACTATTTTATGGCTTTTTCTATTATGTTTATACTAGCTACTAAGATCCGATCTTAGTTAGTTATAAATAAGGATTAATTAAACTAATAGTAGAGATCTATTATAGCCATAAAGGTTTTAAGTTCGTCTCTATTACTGTTAAACTTTATAGGAGATTATGTCTTAGCTATTTTTTCTTTACTAGTCTTATCTATTACTATTTATTATTATAGATTAACTAAAGTGTCACGTAACTTTATAATAGCTACTTTTTATTCTTAAATAATTTATTATATACTCTTACTTTCTTCTGATGTATTTCTAGTAGTAGATAAAGATTCTATTATAACTTCTTCTTTACTACTACTTTCTTCTAACGAATAAAGTTTCTATTCATCCTTATAGTAGGTTATTATAGACTGTAATTAGAAATTTATTATTAGAATTAATCTAACGTTCTCTTCTATACTTTGAAAGGGTAGTTATAATATTATAAGTTGCTTTTATTTAATAATACGTTTCACGTTAGCGACTCTACTCTAACTAATATTTTAATAAAACTTTAGCCTTTTTTATATTTAGAATAGATAGCCTTAGGTTTAACAGGTAAGAGTTTATACTTTATTATAAAATAAAAAGAAGGATATATAATAGATTTAATAAGATAATATTAAACTATTTCACTTAAGTTTAAGTCTTAACTTAGAGATAAGATTTTAATTTTAGAGTAACTATAAGAAATTAAAAGTAATTATAAACTATTTAATGTCTTATACTTATAGTAGATCCTCCGTGCGTATATTCTGTACTATTATTTAGTATATTAAATACTGTTAGAGCTATTAGAGATATTAGAGTTTCTAATTTCTCTAGTATTTTTAGCTACTAAGTCTTAGCTTAGTCACGTGAACTACTACTTCTAATCTATTAGTATAGTTTTATATTTCTATTTTTACTTCTTAGCTTGTACTTTAGCCTATGCTAAAGTATTTTATATCTATTTATAATTCTTCCTTTCTAACTTAAACATACGTTTTTATTTTAGAGCTTTATTAGCTATTATTGCTAATTCTTTTAGCTTTTTAGTTATAGCTATCTTACTATTACCGTCCGTAATAATTATATAGCTTTTATTATTTTCACTTTACTATATTTATTTTAAAAAGTTTCTACTAGTTTATTTACAAATTTAAACTAGTACTATATATACTTACTATATATTTTTAATAAGTTATTTAAGCTTTTTTTACATAATATTAAATATAAATTTATGTTTTACTTTTTTAAAAAAAATATAAGTTAATAATAGTAATTATATATAAACTATTTAAAAAGTAGAAGTAATTAGTATTTATTTAAAAATCTACTTTATTATATTTTAAATAAATTTTTTTTTAAAAAAAAGATTAGAATTATTTTTATATAATTAAAATTTTTTTTTAATAAATTTTATTAATATAAAAAAAATTACATAATAATTAATTACGTTTTTTTATAATAAATATTTTTATTTAATACTTTAAAAAGTACATTTTAAACGTGTTTTTAATAAAAAATTTAGTTTTTAAATAAAAAAAAATTAAAAACTTTTAATAAGTATTATAGTAAAATAAAATTGTTACTTTTTTATATAACTATTTTTATTTTTTATTTAAAATATTATATAAAGTATATTTACATAAATTAGAAAATAAAATAATAAAAATTAATAAAAAAAGGTAAAAAGTTTTAAAAGTACTACTAATTTTTTTTTACTTTTTTTTTAATAAAACTCTTTTATTAAAATTAATATTTTAATAAGTTTAATTAAATTACTTAAAACTTAAAAAAGTATACTTAACTAGTAAGTTAAAATAAGTATAAAAACTAGAGAAAACAATATTAAATAAATTAAAAAATTATACTTTAATTATATATAAAAATATTATAAATACTTAGTTAAATAAATTAGGTATAATAACTTAATATTATAAATTATAAATAATTTTTAAAAAATAACTATTATAAAAAAATTTAGATTTAAAATTTAAATTAATTTCTCATTTACAACTTAATATAAAAACTTATTATAAAAACTTAAATTTAAGGTAAAAATATTATTATAGTAACTATTTATAACTTTTTTTATAAGCAAGTGGGCTATATAAGCAAGTGGGCTATATAAGCAAGTAGGCTACTTTTACTAATAATTACATTTTCTTTAATAACTTTATAAAAACTTGATATTATTTAATAAAATTTTAAAATTAGCTTTTTATATATTGAATGCAGCTAGTATTAAATTTGCATTATAATAGTTCTATGTAATTATAAGTTATTAAGCTTAGAATTTACTTTACTTTAAATTAATTTTTAGCTATTTTTATTTATAATATTACTTAATAATAAATTATAAAAACTTAAATATAAGGTATTAAAGCCTAAATTCATAATATATTGAAATTTCAAAGCTATAGTATTAGTAGTTTTTAAGATATTAAAAAATAGGAGCTAAAACTTCTTCTTACATAGAATTCTTAAAAACCTACTTATTCTATTACTATAAAAGCATAATACAGTTTAAATTATACATAAAATAGCTTAAATTCAACTTCTATAGTTTCTTATTTAATAGTTATTAAAATATTAATAGCTAAAAACCAAATTTTTAAAAAGCTAATTCTAAGCTTAATAACTTCTAATTACGTAGGACTACTACAATGCAAATTTAATGTTAACTGGATTGAATAGCTAAAAAGCTAATTTTAAAATTTTGTTAAATAATATTAGGTTTCCGTAAAGTTATTAAAGAAAAGGTAATTCTTAGCAAAAGTGGCCCACTCGCTTATAAAAAACCTTAATACTTTATAAAAGTTTTTTAGAAAAACTTTTTTTTATAAACCTTTTTATTATATTATATGTTTATGTATTAGCTTTATACTAGTATATAAGGTTTTATTTAAATACTTTACTTATAATTTTTTTTTTTTACATAATATTTTAAATTATTACTTAGTACTATATATAGTAATTAATTAATTCTTTTTTTAAGTTTTTAACTTTTTGTACATAGTACTTTTATAATATTGTTTAATAACTATTTAATAATTTTTAGTAAGTTTTATAACTATAATAATATATATATAAAGTTATATTAATACTTTTTTTTTTAAATATTATTGTTATATGTATTATACTTACAAAATTTTAATAGTACTTATTTTATATATATAAACACACTATGTATATACTATTTTTAGAAAGTTTATAAGTAAAAACTATAGTTTTAATAAATACTAAAAAGTTAAAATATATTACTATTTACTTTTAAAATAATAATATAATTTTATTACTATTTACTTGTAAAATAGTAACATAACTTTATTACTAACTTTATAAGTATATTAGTACTAAAAGTATATTAATTAAATGTAACTTAAAGTAGTATAATAGTATACATAAGTTTAGTAATTTAAACGATATTTTTAACTACTTATATAAACTAAAACTTAATAATAAATAAGTACTACTTAATAAGCTATATTATAGCAATTAAATATATCAAAATAAAATTATATATTAATTATAAATAAAGAAAAGTATTAGTATTTATTAGTTAATAGTAAGTTATTTAATTAAGTTATATAACTAAGTATATATTTTATTTAATTTTATTACTATATAATAAAAAGGTTTCAAAATATTATTATTATATTATAAGGCAGTTTTTTATATCTAAGTTACTATTTTTAAATAAGTATTATAAGATAAATACTTACTAATTTTAGTTTTAATATATATACTTATTTTAACTAGCTAATAAATAGTTTACTATCTTTTTTACTTACTAATATATAATAAAGCTTATTAAATTTAATAAATAAGACTTTAGTAAGTAAAAAGTAAGTAAAAGAGTAATTAATAAAATAGTAATTAAACTATTTTACTTAATAGTTTTTAAACTTAAAAATAACTTCTTAATTTTAAAGTAATTACAAAAAATTAAAATAAGTATAAGTTTTTTACCTTTTATATTTATAATAAATTCTTTATATATATAATAAATACTTATATAAAGTCTATTAAATACTCTCAAAAAATATAATACTAAATAAAGTTTATACTAAGTTTTATTTTCTTTATTTTTACTTATTTGCTAAAACTTGTTATATGTACTTATGCTATTTTCTATAATTTCTAAACTTAATATAAAGTACTTTTTATTAACCTAGTTTTTTACTAGTTTACTTTAGCTTTTTTATATTTTTTATACATTTTTTCATACTTTTCTTTTTATAAAAGTACTTTTTTAGTTAAATTTACTACTTTATTATAGTTTATAATATTATTTTCTGTTTTTAAGCTTTTAACTTAAATGTTATTTTATTTATTTTATAAGTAGTATAAAGGTAATTAGTTTTTTATATAAAAAACTAAATTATAATTTTTTTTTCTTTTTCTTTACTAAAGTTTTAAAAATAACTTAAGTAAAATAGTTTTTAATATAAACTTACTATATAGTAAAAATAGTTTAAAAATATAACTATTTAATTTTATTACCCTATTCTTCTTATTAGAAAGTAAATTAAGTTTACTTAGTAAACTTTACTTTTAGTTATTAAATTAAGTATATTAATTAAAATATAAAGTATAATCTTATTATATTACAATTTATATAAAATTATTTAAATTATAAAATAAAACATTATTAATAACTATAATATATATAAAATAATATATTAGTTTACTACTATTATATAAAAAACTTTATACTTATAAACAACACTTTTATTACAAACTAATTTTAATAGACTTTTAGAAAAAAAATATACTTTCTTAAAAGTTCGCTTTTTTTAACAAAGTTTAAGTAATAAAAAAAATGATTAAAGTTATTTATTTTATATATTATAACTTATAGTATTATTTTCTTTAAAGTTTGTTAGCTTTTTCTTTTAGTTTTAATTAGAATATACTTTACTTACTTTATTTTTTAATTAACTTTAAAACTTAGCTTTTACTAGTTTATTTATAATACTAATTAATTAGCTTTAAATACTTTTTTAAATTTTTAATTAATTTCTATATATTATTTTTAAATTTATACCTAGTTTATTTAACTAAGTATATCTACTAATATTTAAACTTTTATTAGTCTAAAAATTTCTAAACTTTTTACTTAATATATTTTTCTTTAAATTTAATTTTTATTTTAAGTTTAGTATTTTATAGTACTACTTCTAGTAATAATATTAAAATATTAACTAAATTCTTATATTCTTAAGTAGTTATAATTTGTAATTTATAAGTTTAATTTATTATTTAGCATTAAATAACTTTAGTTAAACATAATTTAGTTTTTATAATAGTTTTTTTATTTTCAAATTTTTTGTAAATAAAAACCTTATTTCTTTTTTTAAAAGTTAGTTTTTTAACTTTAAAGTTTTTTTTATTACTTACTAAAGTATTTTTTTAAGTAATTTTTCAAGTAATTTTTCAAGTAATCTTTTAATATATAAGCTAAAGTTCTTTAACTTTAAGTTTTACTTATTTTAATATATTTTCTAGTTTCTATAAGTTTTAAAAAGCTGTTAGCTTATAATTATACTTAGTAAAAAATAGTAATTTTTTTATAGTTAATAACTTTGTAAAGTTGTATATAAACTTAACTATTAGTAGTAAGTTAACTTAGTTATTTTATAACTTTTTAATATATATTTATAAGTATTTATTTATTTATTTATTTATTTATTTATTTATTTATTTATTTATTTATTTATTTATTTATTTATTTATTTATTTATTTATTTATTTATTTATAAGTAATAAGCTATTATTTATTTATTATTCTTATATTAATTTAGATAATAGTATGCCATACAGACCTTCTATAGACTTAATTATATAAAGAAAAATCTATTACAGGGCATATGGTCTCCGCTTTTAAGAAAAATAATCTCTATTTCTTTTATTTATTATATACGGCCTATTTTCTTGCTGCTTGTAGTATTTTTTATGGAATAAAAAAAGTCTATAACTCTAACTATAGCGCTTTACCTACTTGTTATAGGTACTTTTCTATTTATTCTTTACCTTATAGAGTAGTTCTATAGCTAGAGAGAACTATTATAGGATACTTATTTATATAAGCTAGTATAAGAGTTTAACTACACCCTCTACTAACCCTATAAGGTACTAGAAATTAATTTTACTAGATTCTATATTTTATAAAGCTGTTTTTATATCTGTAAACTGAAGATAATATAGAATAATATATTTTACTATCTCTCATCCACGGCCGTAGACGTATGTAGTGGTAGGAAAATTCTTTAGCTAAACTTTTATAAGGAATATTATAAGTCTAATTTATTTTATATAGACCTAAATAATAATTAAGCTTTCTCTTTTATAAAGGTTTATATAGGTTTTAAGGACTTTCTTTTCTAGAGCTTATTAGTATACTAGACTCTAGTTATATTTTTAAGCAGTTTACTCTTACTACTATTTATATATTATAGTAGTTTGTAGTTTAATTAATATATTTTCTATATTTACTTCTATTTATTCCTAGCCTTTAATAGGTTTATGCACGTTTGTAAACTATTTTAAAGCCTAATCTATATACTTTTTTTCTATTATATATAGGTAAATAAGGCTTTACTGCTCTTAAATTCTATCTTAGATTTTTATATAAGCTTATATAATTTCCTGTTTTATATCTAAAGCCTTTATATAGTACCTATAGCTAGTAATCTTTATATTAAAGATAACCTATAGTAGAGAGGTAAAGATTTTTGTTTTAAATACTACTATTAATATAGCTTAGTATACTCTAGTAATTATTTATAAGCATCCTATCTAGAATTTACAAAGTCAGTTTAAATAGCTACTAATCTTTCTAAATTTATTTTAACTAAACTAGTACTAGATTATAGTGCTAAAAGTAAGTACTAAGAGTATTATAGCACTATAAATCTATCTTACTTATAAAAAGGTAACTTCTTATGTTAATATAGTAAGATAATAAAGAGCTTACTACTATTTTTCCATCTTTTAAAAGGTTTTTTAGATATATATACCTTAGTAAAGAACTAGGTTAAGTTAAATACTAAGAATTTAAATCTCTTTTATAGGCTCTTTCTTAGTGCTATTAATGTTTACAAAGACTGCTATATTAAAGCGTCTTAAGTTTTATAATAAATATATAAGTTTATATTTTTCTAGTATAAAGACTATTCTATAGTAGGCTACTTAGCTAACGTAATAGTTATAAATACACTTAAGAATACAGCAGTTAACTTCCGTTAATAGACTATATATAAAAAGTATAGTATTATTAATAAAACTACTAATATATATATTCTTATAGGTGTTACCACAAGCCTTATAAAGCTCTATAATATAAAATAAAAAGAGAATTAGTAAAAGAAAGAAGTCTTATAAAATCCTAGCTAACACGTTAAAAAGCTCAGTCTTATAATCTAAAAGAATAATTATTATTTTTTAGTCTATTTTAAATGCTTTAATCTAGTAGATAAGTTATTATGGGATTTTTTTTATTTATAAGACGTATATAAGCCTTTTATAAACTACTTTATATAATAAGCTATTAAGAAATAGTTTTTTATTTCTAATTTTTTATAAACGTTTTCTAGAATATAAACTTAAATAATTTGTTTTTAGTTGTACTAAATTTTTATAATAATTTATATTATATTTATAATAACGGACTTGGTCTTTATGTATTGTAGTATAAATATAGATTAATAGAATAAGTTAGCTCTATTTTAGCTATACTAAGATAAAAAGAAAAAAGATATAAAAGAAGCTTATTTTTAAATAAAATAGTATATAGCTTAAGTATAAGCTAGCTATACTTTAAGGTCTATACTAAATTATAACTAGTATAGCTAGTTATAATATTATATAACTTATAATAAGCTAAATAAATAGTACTATTATATTACCCCCTCTCTAAAAAAAAGCTTGTTTTTAAGTTTCTAGGTTATAGTTTTCTCTTTACTAGTCTCTATACTACTTTTATTTTTAAAGCTGTTTTATTATTTTTCTTTATTACTTTTAGATCTTTCTTTACTTTGTATGCTTTTAACTAGGTGTTTAGTTATACTAGTAGTCTTACTTTCTTTAAATAGGTTTTATAATAGTCTTTTACCTTATATAGAGTACCTATAAAGCCTTAGGTGTTATACTAAGTAGAATCTAAGTTATAAGCTAGCTAGAATACTTATACTATAGTTAGCTATAAAATAAATAGCTATTAAAGATTTTCTATACTAGCTACTTAAGATACCTATTAATCTTAATAGGCGGTTCCTTAAATTTAATTTAGCCAGATAGTAAGTAAATAAAAGCTTTTTATAAATAGTATATATAAAAGATATTAAGTATACGCGTATATTATAGCAACTTAAAATAATAGAAATATCTCTTTATACTTATAATAGAATAGAGTCTATATATTTATTAGTTAAGCTTTTAGCTAGATTAGCTAGTGGTAAAGCCTTTAAGTATAATATATATCTTATTTTATATAAAAAAGTCTAGCTTAAAGCACTTTTTATTAGCTTATTAAGTTTATTACTTTTATACTTACGTAATCTCTTATTAAACTATTTTTATAGCTAGCTTTATTATATTATAGTAAGCTTTAATATAGCTTTATACTTTTTTATATAATATCTATTTACAGATTATAATAAATACCTTTATATATTTTTTCTAGTTCTAGTAATAGATTAGCTAATAGCTAAACTTAATTTAATAAAGTAATAAGCCTATAGTTTTATATAATAGAATTACTTAAGTTTATTCTATATAAAGTAGTAAGTCTAACTAGTTATTTTAATAATAATTAATAAATAAGCATAGGCGCTTATTAATATATTAATTTAAAACCTTAATATTTCTATTAGTTTAAAGATAATATAGTATTAAGAGTTTTTACTTAATTTCTATTAGTTAGTATAGCTCATTCATGAATGCTAAGATAAACTAAAGACTATAATTAGAGACTATTAACCTAAGTAGATTAAATACTTACTAGATATAATAATAGTATATATTAGCTACCTAAGTAGCTATAGTAGTTTTATAGTAAGATAATAAAAAGTAGTACTTACTAAGCTAATTTATAATAATAAAAACATAGTTATATCTTTTCTTATTTAGAAAGAAAGACTTAAAGTTTATAAAAACATTTTACTATACTTACTTAAGGATTAGTAGTGATTTAAATAAGCCTAAAGTCTTATTATAAAATATATAGCTCTATTTATAAGCTTTATATATAGCTACATAATTATTTATATCTTTATTTATATAGCTTTAGTAATAGTAGTTGTAAAGTAGCTTATTTATTTTTCTCTTACTTAAGTAATTAGTTACCTAAGTAGTATAAATAGTTTAAATAAAGTAAGTTCTTAAAAAATATATAGTAGAGACTACTAGCTTATTATAGTATATAAAAAAGCTTTAGCTAAGTTTTTATACTAAATAGTTACTAAAAAAATTATACTCTTAAAATAGCTATAGACTTTTATAGCTATAATTTACCTTAATAATATAATTAATTAGTACGTAAAAGTTATTTAGAAATAGTAAGACTATAAAAGTATTAGTAGTAATTATTTTTATTATATTAATAGCTAGTATATCTCTTACTAATAGCATAGCTAAGTTATTACTTATAGTCTTAATAAAACTAATATTAATTTACTTTACTAAAAGAAAGGCACGTATTTAGGCTGTTTTATTCTTATTTTTTTAGGTCTTTAGTTTCTCTTACTTATATAAGAGCGCGTTAGCTACTATATTAGCTATATTAAAATAATAAATAAGTATTAGATAATAGTCTATTATGTTTATTATCTAGTATATTTAATAAAAAATAAGCTTTTACTTTATAAAAAAGTACTCTAGCGTATAATAGTTAGTTAGAATATTAAATAACTTAGTAGTTTATAAGCCTATAAACTATAAGCACTATTTTTAGAAGCTATAAATTATAGCTAATATCTTTTTATTATATATATTATAGTTTATTTAAAGCTTATTTATAGTCTTAAAATAAAAAACTACAGGTCACTAAAAGCTATTTTCTTAAAGCTATAATAGTATTTTTATAATAATTTTATTACTTACGTCTATCTCCATGTGCGTTAAATAATAAAATAAATAGTAAACTAAAATATTATCTAATAATATTAGATATTTAGCTTACTAAAGACTGTTAACTTATATTTACTAAAAATATATTATATGCCCTTCTTAAGTAGCTTAGTAAGTAATTAGATATTATATTTATAGTCCTTTAGAAAGGCTTTATAAAAGTTATAGAATTTAAAAAAAATTATAGGCTTTTAACTAACGTAGATACTAGCTATTTCTATATAATAGTAACTTTTTTAGGGTCCTTTTAAATTCCTTTTACACTAATAATAAGACCTAGAAACTTTATTCTAGTAATAGTAAACTTACTCTTTTAATATCTAATTAAAGGTTTATATTCTAGAGATATCTTAGTACTTAAGTAATATACTTTTTATACTACAGCAAATCTTTAAAGTAGATTAAAATATTATTAAGATAAATAATATAAAAGTTATTAAGTATACTATAAAGCATTTTATTAATATAATACTAAAATATAGTAAAGTTATTATAGAGACTAAATAATAGTATATAGTATTTATAGTTACTATACTAAGTATAGAACATAATTAGGTTCTCTATATTTTTATTTAGACATATATAATAAAAGACTTATTATATATTAAGCTTAGTAAATACTTTTATTTATGCTAGCTAGATAAGAGTTTTCTAAATTAGTAGAATTAAATAAGTGTCTTTTTTTATAATAGTATTAAGCTTATAGAACTTAATATAAAAGTGCTACTTTTTTTTTTTTAGCTTTTTAATAAATAATATTAAAAAAGTATATAAAGCATTACTATAAGTAATAACACCTTATTAAAGATAGTTATTTAGGTAGGTCTTAATAAACTATAGCTACTTAAAAAATATACTATATAATAAACTTAATATTAATATATTTTTAGCTATTAATTTAATATTATAGTTAATATCTTTATAATGTGGGGGCAGTATATCTAAGTTTTTTTTTAAAAAAATAGGTTTAAGTCATACTAGCATAGCTAAAGTAGAATAGCTTTTATTTAATAAATTACTAAAATTTCTCTTTTTCTTTTTCTGTAAGGTTCTTATTTTATTAATAGAACTCTTTTAGTAAAGTCTTTACTAAAGAGTCTTTAAAGCCTTAAGAAAAGAACTCTAGGTCTAACTAACTAAGCTTATTTCTATAGTTCTAAATAAGCTTATTTATTTTATAAATACTAATATACTTTAGCATAATTTTCTTCTACTATATATATATTATAAAGATAACGGCTTTTATGGTATTAATTTTATAGTTTACTTTAAAGAGGTCTTTATATAAAATAAGTTAAAAATAAAAAGTTTATTTACTTAGCTCTAGCTACTCTTATAAATAAAGTTACTTTTTTATTTTTCTAAAGTTCTTTTATTATACTATCTACTAGAGTAAGTACTAAAGTAGCTTATAAATATACTATAAAATTACTATATTTATTAGCTTATTACATTAGTTAGTATTAGCATAATGTAAGGAATTAATTTTAGTTAATAAATTTTACATTAAAATAATAATATTACACTTATAGTTAATTAGTTTATTATTTAGCTTTTTAAGTACTTGCTTCTTATAATTAATTAAAACACCTATATTTTTAAATAGTTTATAGTTATTTATAACGTCGTGGCGGCCAGTATTACAGAAAATAAAATAAAATAATAAATAATAGTTATCTAGTATTAGATTAGTCTAAAAGTATTTATCTATTTATTTATTTATTTATTTAGTCTACTATTATAGCTAGTTAAGAGAATAGATTTTATTTAATAAGTTTTTATCTTAAGCTCTTTCTTAATAACACGTATGTACTTTAAATATACTAGAATAAAACTACTAGCTCTAGTATTAAAAAAGTTACTTAACTTAATAACTAGTTTACTAGTAGAGATATAATAAAATAGTATAAAAGCTAGTTTACTAAATAATAATTAGTAAAAGTTAAACTAGTTAGTAACTCTAAAAAATAACCTTAAAAAAAAACTTCTCTTAAAGTAAGTCTTCTCCTAATAGTTTTTCTATAGTAAGTTAAACTTTTTATTATTACTAGTATTTTAAGGCGTATAGAGCTTTTTATTAGTATCTATAAACTTAATTACTTTAGCTATAACTTAAATAAATAGTTAATAGTCTTTTATAAAATAACTAAGTTTTCTATAATTATAGTAACTAGCTAGCTTAAAGATAAGTATTAGTAAAATAGTAATAACTACTATATAAGTTAAATACTTAGTTTTTAGATAAAACTACTAAGTTAGTAGTAGCTAAGTTTTTCTAGTTTTTTTATTAATTTACTTAGTAGCTTTCCTAATGCTAAGAGCTAGCTCTTTAGTAAAATCTTAAACTAAGTTTATATAACATATTTTATAAGGGACCGGCCCGCTTGGGTGACCGGCCTATCTTAAAATATACTAAAAAATCGAGAATTTACACCTTAATATCTCAACAACCACATGATAATAAATTCTAAAAATTTAATAGGTTGTTGATAGTACTTAAAGATAGAAATTATTAAATTTCAAAAGTGCTAGAAAATAATCTTTATTAAGATATTTAAGAAAAGGTGAATTTAGGGGTTAAAAAACTACTATTTTAATAACTATTAATTTCTAGCACCCTAAAATTGAATAGTCTTTATTCGTAACTACTGCGAATAACGTATTAAATTTTTAGAATTTATTATCATGTAGTTATTAAGATATTAAGGTGCGAATTCTTGATTTTTTAGTATATTTTAAGATAGGCCGGTCACCCGAGTGGGCCAGTTCCCTATAAAATACGTTACTTATTATACTAGTTGTAATGATCCAGGCCAATGATGGCAATTGAGTGAAACAGAGTGGATTTGATAAAGAGTCAACTACGTACGCTACAGAGACTTGATAGCTCACCCCTGCCAAGTCGCTAAGGTCACGTGGTTACGCACTGTGTTAAAGCCGAGACAACCGTCTTGGTCAACCATCCTGGGCTCTAGCCCATTACATTACCCCCCTTCTTATAGACTAGGTAGGGGCTCTCTGGTGAACCGTTCACCCGGGGGGCCCCTGTAGGCCTATCTTAGGTTCTGTTTACTATAGCTTCTCCTAAAGCTCTCGTCGGTAGTTTGCCGGCAGGAGTTTGTGTCTGCCTCTTCGCAGAGGCGCCGTATGCTCCTTCCAATAGTCTAATGCTGCTGTGTCTTTTAGCTGGCTTGCTGGCTCCATAGTTGTCAACGCATAGCTTTTTTATTTCACTTCGTATCGTAGCTGGTGGCCTCGCCCTTGTCTTGTCTGTATCTCAGCGACGATATCCTGCACTACGTGCTCTTCGTGGTCATCTATCTGGATTGGTGGCAGCTGAGAGTCATCTATAGGCTGGCTTGGTAATGGGTCGTTGCTTGCTAGCCGTAGTCTGTCTACATGAAACGTTAGGTTTGGCCCTGGGGGCGTATTTAGCTTTATAGCGTGCGGGCTAATTATATTTTCTATAGTGTATTTAGCAATCTTCCAGTCCAGCTTCTTATTTCCTCGTCTAGTGGAGAGTTGGTTACTGAGCTTCAGCTATACCTTGTCTCTAACACGCAGTTGCGGAGCTTTATCCTGATATCGGTTTGCCTGTCTTTCTTACTCTTGCTGTGCCTCAGCTATGGTTGCCTGTGCTAAGTTGACACACTCTTTCAGCTTTCCTACAATTTCCCTAGCGCTAGCTTTTGGGTCTCAAGCTGTTACGTTACGCCTGGTTCCAATATCCACTTACAGCGGTTCTATATTATATCCATGCTGGAGAAAGAACGGGCTTATTCCTATTGAGGTGGCGTCTCTTCTTTTTACTGCAATCTCGGCCATTAGGCAGAGCTTTGCCTAGTTTGCTTGGTCCCACGCGACGAACGCTTGAAGATAGGCCTCAACTATACTGTTCATCCTTTCTGTCGAACCGTCTGTTTGCAGATGGAATGCTGTCGACAATCGCCTTTCGATTCTTAGGATTTCGCAAAGCTTAGTCCAGAACTCGCTGATAAATTGGCTGCCGCGATCGGATACTATAGCGTTAGGAATCCAATGATAAGCAACAACCTTACGGATAAAAGCCTATGTTACTGTCTTGATATCCATGTTTGGAAGAGGGCAGAGAGTTATGTCCTTGCTTAGCCTATCGGTAATTACTAGTAAGACCGTACAGCTATCGCTTTCTGGTAATCCGGTTACAAAATCCATTGAGATCTCTTTCTAAATACGATCGGGAATGGGCAACGGGCGTAACAGCCCTTGCTGGCGATCTCTCTATGGCTTCGTACGGCCACAGACATTGTAGTTTCAAATGTAACGCCGTACGTGGTTCGATATCCCTGGCTAAAAGTAATCTCTTATTAATATTAGATAGGTGCTCTGCTGCCCTGGGTGTCCTGTCGCCTACAACGAATGAATCTAGTGGATAATTATTGTCCTTAATAGCTCTGAGTCAGGCACCCACTTCCTATTCTGATAATGAAGGGTTCCATCTTCGTTAATCCTACACTCAGCCAGCGAAACTTTTAGTTCGAGCTTTGGGGGAAATCTCCGCTCCTGATTACGGAGAGCCTATACTGCTCTTGTATACACTTTGTCGTCTAGTGCTATATTATGCCATCTTCGTTTAAGCTCGTTACGAGACTCCTGGGCTTTGGTTGTGCTATCTTCTGTAATCGTCAAAAGACCGATTCAAGCAGAGAAAGCCTATACTGCTTGCTTATTATCGTTTAATTCAAGCTCTTCTTCCTAACCTGTGACTACTGGCTTTAATAGCTGAATCGTACGGCTCTTCAGCCTTTCATTGTCTTCTCCACTCGGACGATCTTGTTCGCGTCTTGACAGTGCGTCGGCTCGTACGTTTTCTTTCTCTAGCCTATATTAAATCTCTATATTGTATCGGCTAAGGAATAACTGCCAGCGCGTGTGTCTTTCGCTTAATTTCTGAGGCCTTATAAAGTGTTTAAGGTTCTTGTGATCAGTAATAACCCGGAACTTTTTGACGGACCGTAATTCAGTATCCTATACTTCTAGGCAATAAATAATTGCAAGGAGCTTTTTGTCGTGTATCTTGTAGTTGTATTCTATAGGTGAGTTCTTCTTCGAAAAGTACGCGCATGGGCGTAGCACGCTATTATCGCCGTATTACAAAAGGACTCCTCTAGTCGTGTGGCCTGAAGAGTCGGCTTCTAAGATAGTCTCCTGGTTAGGATCGAATTAGGCTAGTACTGGTTCCGATATGAAGATCTCCTTTAGCTCGTTAAATGCTGCCTGCTTTTTATCGGTTCATTAGAACGGCACGTCGCTTGTAAGTCTTATAAGTGGGGCGGCGATTTCCGAAAGACACTTAATAAACTGATAATAGAAATTGGCGAATCTAAGAAAGCTTCTGACCCCTTTTACAGTTGTTAGAGGCTGCCACTTAGTAATTGCTTTTATCTTAGCGGGATCCATTCGAATTCCTTGCCCTGCTTTAATAATAAACCCTAGATATTTCGTGCTCTTGGTTTCGAATTTGTATTTTTTAATATCTAGATATAAACCTGCGGCGCTAAGTTTCTCTAGTACTAGGTTAACCTGCCGGCGATGCTCTTCTAGTGAGCCTGAAGAGTAAATAAGTACGTCGTTAAGAAAAGCTAAACAGAACTTGTTAAGATACTTCTGTAGGGTCTAGTTTATATACTGCTGGAACATACTAGGGGCTCCTGCTAGCCTAAAAGGTGTGACTAGCTATTCAAAGAGTCTAAATCTTGTACGAAAGGCCGTTAGCCATTTATCTCCCTCTGTAATACGAATCTTATAGAAGGCTGCTGAAACGTTGAGCTTAGTATACTACCTTACTTTACTAATCTAGCTAAGCGTCTTATGGATTAGAGGAAGAGGGTATCTATCCTTTTTGGAAATCCTATTAAGCGCGCGGTAGTCGATATAGAAGTGAAGGTCTCTACCAGACTTACGTACGAATAGCACTGGGGCTACGGCTAGAGAGTTGCTTACGTAGATAAAGCCCTTCTCTAGTAATAGCGTCAACTCTTTTCATAGTACTAGTAGTTCCTCTCTTGACATATTGTACAGCGGTCCCTATGGGACCTCAGGGTCCTTCCCATTAATCTTTTTAAGTTCAATATGATGGTCTATTCCGGGACCTTGTAGCGGTGGGAGCTTGTCCACTTCTTTCTCTAAAAACAGCTTTAGGTGCTTCTGATAGGCCTTAGAAAGTAGTGTCTTAGGATCTAGCTTTAGTTTAGGCGCTAAGGCCTTTTAAATGTCTGCTAGTGATGCTGTAAAGATGCGTATCTCACTTTTCCTTTTTGACCTATCTATCCATATTGAAAAAGCAGCTGCGCTGACCTCTATTAGCTCTTACTAGCGCGGCTTCTTCTCTTTCTTACTATGAACTCTTGTTCTTAAAGCATGAATGTAAAACGATTTCTTCGCTGGCGTGATTGTAACATTATTTTAGTTCGTCTAGGGCCTGCCTAGAATAAGATCGAACCCGAGCGCATTGTTAATGACATATATATAGGCTCGTTCGGTATGCCCTTTGACATCAAGGTTAATTTGTGTAACCTGGGTAACCCTTTTAGGTTTCCTATGTACTCTGATGATCCCCTGCGGGGCTATATTAATACGCGCTAAATAGGCTTTAGCAGCAAAGGCAGAGCTCACAAGACCATAGCATAAACACCCAGTATTAATCATTGTATATGCGATATTCGTCTGGTTGATTAATGAGTGTACAGTAATAGGGTCTGTGTCCATGTGTGTATTCTGGAACTTCCGCTATTCTCTTTATAATGCCATCTTGCCTATTTCAGCTGGGGGCCCCTACTCGCGACGATGAGCAAGAGCTATTCTTTCCCTAATGCTTCTTCTTTTTCTTCTTCATCTCCGTCTTCTTTGTCTCTTTCGTTAGTATCTATTTATCTGGCCTTTGCTAACGCTGCAGTGGCTGGGCGTGACTAATTTGCTCTTACATGTTTACACTTATTTTTCATGTGGCTGGGAGAACTGCATTGATAACAGAGGCCTTACTTACAGCACCGCTCAAATTCCTTTTGGCTTAACTAGAGTGTCCTGGATTGGTTGTCCTGTGGCTTTACTGCTCCTGCACGCGTGGGTGTCGCTTCCTAATCTATCAGTTCAGGCGTCGGTGCGGACGGCGTTGTATAGATGGCCGTAGCGGTCCTACAGTTGCTTAATGTAATCTACATAAGGTTGTTACTGACACGAATTACTTCCTGAGTGTATTCCTTAAAGCTCAGTGTTGCTGAAAGGGCTGCAATGTGCTTCCGGAGCTCTCTATCTAATCCCTAGGTGAATATACTCTTCTTTACGTCTTCGTCCAGCTGATCGCTTCCTACTAGCAGTAGCTCCTTATTGAACTCTATATGGTACTCCCTTACCGACTTCTTCTTCTGTTTCATGCTTTGCAGCTTGTCTAGGGACTTTTGTCTTTGGTACTGGTCTTTGAACTGGGAGTCCATAAACGCCCACATTGCTTCAAGGGTGGTATTGTTTCTTCGGTTGGAGAGCCATGGAAGGACGGTTTGTGCTGCTTGTCTTTTTAAACGCTGAAAGAGATAGTCTATCTGTCCTTCCTCGCTGCCTATACGGTATCCGTCAAATCATAACTTGGCCTTGGCTTAATGTTTGAACGTAGGGTAAAGAGACCGTGTGCCATCGAACATAGGGGGTTCAGGGAAATTGAATGGTTTGACTACTGGTTCAATTGCCGGTTGTGGCGTCAGTATAAAGGGAGTTGCTGGTGTCGTCGCTAGGACCCGTGGGGGTAGCCTTAATAGGGAATTGCGATCTTCTAATGCAGTTAGCCTCTCGGACATTACTTGTAACACGTTCATAATCTCCCTGAGTGAGGTGCTGTCGCTGGCTCTATTTGCTGGGGATGGAGCTTTCCCTTTATCGCGCTAAGCAGGGTGGTCGTTGAGTTTAATCTCTACCTAGCTCATCACTACTTCAACGGCGGGGACTTCCAACCCTTGTGAAGCAAGCGACCGGCGTAGTTCGTGGCTAATCTGTTCGTTGTTGTATCCTACGTCGAGTAGGTTCGTCACTCGGGCCATTAGTACAGATACCGAGTGGTTGTTGGCGTCTATTGATGCTCGGTGTACTGCTGGATGGCGCTTCCCTAATACTGGAGAGCCTCTTGCTCTTCCATAAGGTTGATTGTACTATCGAAGGCCTCTCGGCCTCTGCGAGAAATAGGGTTTATTAAATCTAAATGTAATGATCCAGGCCAATGATGGTAATTGAGTGAAATAGAGTGGATTTGATAAAGAGTCAACTACGTATGCTACAGAGACTTGATAGCTTACCTCTACTAAGTTGCTAAGGTCACGTGGTTACGCACCGTGTTAAAGCTGAGACAACTGTCTTAGTCAACTATCCTAGGCTCTAGCCCATTACACTAGTTATAGTACTACTATTAATAAATGCCTATTTATATATATAAAGTGTTTAAAAGCTTTTTATAAAATTCTTTTATTTATTGTGTTCTTAAGCTAGGTAAAAAAAGTTACTTTAAAATATAATAAAATTAGTAAAGTCTCTAAAGTAGAGTTTCTAGAAATTATAGTAAGTATTAAGTCTTTTATATAAGTTATTATATATTCTTTTTAAATGATTTATTATATACTAATAGTTAACTAGCTACTTACTCTCTCTTATTTTACGTATAAGTATTAAGAGGTATTAATTAATAAAACTTTCTATATATATATATATATAAGAGATAATTTTCTCTTAAATAGTTTATTTACTAGTTTTAATAAACTAGTTTTAGTTAGTGTGTACCTTGTTCTTTAGAATATCTCTCTATTAATTAAAAATAATATCTTTACTGTTCTTAAGTATTAATAAGTTAGATAATTATGCTAAATAACTATTATCTTAATAGCTACTTATAATAGGTAGAGCTAGTAAAGTAATAAATAAGTAAAATAATATTTAAAGAGTTTAGTTACTAAAATCTCTTATATTAAAACTATTATTAAGTTCTATAGTAATATAGCTAACTTAGTTTTAAAAGGTCTATATTAGAGCTATAAAGTATATCTTTTTTATTAGTATTAATAATAATACTAGGCTGGCCTTTATAGAGAGGAAAAAGTATATATTATATATAGACTTTTTTATCTATACTCTTAGTATTTTAATCTTATTCTCTTAACGAGTTATACACTTAAGTGTGTTGTTTAATAGTTAATAAAGCTTAATAAGCTTATTTCTAGCTTTATTAAACTTAGTTTTAACTATATTAAGTACTTTTCCTAGTGTATTAGTATAATTATAATATATAAATACTTTAAGATAGCTATACACTAGTTTACTAGTAATTATTACTTAATTAAAAGTTATTAGAATGGAAAGTGTAATCTTTATCTTCTAAAACTTATAAATATTAGTTCTTTAAGTAGTGTTTTTAGTAATAGCTATAAAAAAATTCTTATTATATTATACTTAAATACAGAGCTTCTTAATAGTATAGTCTTTTCTAATTATATTATTAAAATAATATATAGTAGTATACTTAAGTAACTTAGAAATAAATATATAGTTATTATTATTAGCTGTTATTTTAAAATTAACTCTTATCTCTAGTATAAAGAGCTTTCTTATAGTTTTAATTTATTTATTTTTATATATATAAAAAGCTTCTAGCCTCTAGTAAGGTAAAGTAATTAGTTAATTCTCTAGTAAAAAAAAAATAAGCTAATAGTACTCAAAAATGTCAGTTTTTCTAGTATAAAAAAAATAATAAGGAGGAGAGTTTACTAGAGCTTTTATAGCTTTCTTTTAATTTAATAAATATATTATCTATTACTATAAATTTTCTAATTATTTATTAAATTACTTTTAAAACCTATTATATAAAGCTTATATAGGCTATTACTTAAAATTTTAATTACCTACTATTATAAAGCTTTTTAGTAGAGATTATATAGTTAACAAACTAACAACTTAATATAGTCATGTAATTAATTCTTTAGGTATAATTATTAATAAATTAAACACTTAAGTTAATTACGTAGTTTAATTTAAATATTATATTACTATTATCTAGCTAAGTTAGAGAAATCTTAATGTAATATAATAATAGGCTTAGTCTTTATATATTATAGTATAAATATAGGTTAATAAAATAAGTTAGCTCTATTTTAGCTACACTAAAATAAAAGAAAAAGAATATAAGAGAAGCTTACCTTTAAATAGAATAATATATAACTTAAGTATAAGCTAGCTATATTCTAAGCTATATAATAGATTATAGCTAGTATAGTTAGTTATAATATTATGTAATTTATAATAAGCCAAATAAGCAGCACCATCACAATATTATAAGTATTTTTATATTTTTTATTTATTAACCTATTTATATTTAGCTTTTTATAAATTAGTTTAAAGTATATATACTTTATTAGTTAGTTTATAATTACTAATATAGTATTATATTAATATTTTTAGTATATTATTAATGTTAATAGTTTTATAATAAAGTTTATTATAACTAATTTTTATAATTAATTAGTTAATGAAATTAGTTATATTAGTTTATATTTTTTATTTTTTAATACCTTATATTTTTTATAATTTATATATTTAACTAAAATTATGTAAACTCTTTTTTAAATACTAAAAATCTAAAAGCTCTTACTAATATATTTTATAGGTTATTTTAATACTTTATTATTTATATAATTTTACTAAATATTGATTTTTAATTAACTTTATTTATATATTATTAAGTACGTAAATAGTTTTATTTTTATACTACTTAAAATATTTCTAGTTAAATCTTTTTTTTGGTATTTTTTTAAACAACTATTATTTTAATGTTTAAATATATATATATATATATATATATATATATTAGTAATTTATTTTTTTATATTTTTAGTAATAAATTATAAATTTTAAATATATTTTTATGTAATTAACTTGTTAACTAAGTACATTAGTTCTCCTATTTTATTTTAAAGTATTTTATAATTAAAAGTTATTAAAAGTTTTAACTATTGAACTTATTATTAATTTAACTTTTTTTATTATAGTAAAAGTTGTTAAATTCTTATAGTTTAAGCACATAATAACTTAGTATTATGTATTTTTTAAGTAGACTTTTTATTTTTTAAATACTTTAACTATAGCTAATAGTTTTTTATTATGTATATTATAGTTTAATTTAGTAGCTATTAGTTTATGTAATATAAAATCTATTAAGTAAATTCTTTTATAGTAAAATTATATTAATTACCTTATTAAATATATTTACATGAATTTTTGTAAATAACTTTAAATTAAATATTTTTAATATTATTATTATTTTTATTTACCGCCTGATTTAGTCCCCCTAATAGGTCTATATAGGCTAATTCCTTTTATAGAAAAAACTTACTAATAAGAAAATCTATTAATATGCTATACTAGAGAGGCGTTAATGTTTTACTATTATAATATTTATTTTTTACTTTTTTATTTTTTATATAGTCTATAATTTTAGCTATTACGTCTGCGTCTTATAGATAATCTTATTTTCTTTTTTCTCTTTTATCTTTTTTTTCTATTTCCTACCAATTGTCTATACTCTAGAATAGGCGGAAGTTATTTATTTTTTTAGTATTAATTACTTTTACTACTTAAAACTAAATAAGTAATTTTGTTTTTATAAACTATCTTACTACTACTTAGGCACTATTTTTTTAGCTTAATATTTTTTCTAGTTATTCTAATAAGAATAATACTATTAGTTTAGTTCTCTCTAGTTTAGAGTAGTAAAAAAGAGTATAGTGTATAGTTTATACTAGCTAGCTATAATTATACTATAGGAATTTATTTAGAACCTCTATTTTTACTAGCTAGGCGTTAAGGCTAAGGACTTTTATATATAATAAAAATAAGATAATAACTTCTACCTTTAAAAGTCCTTTATAGAGTAGGATTATAGATATTTTTTATAGAATATACTAGGTAGATATTATTTATTCTTTTACTATACTTTACTATTAGCGTTACTACTCTATATTTACTTACTTTAAAATAAAAGTAGCTATATACTAGTAGTGTTAATAGCTACTAGTATAGTATACTTATAATTTTTCTATATATTTTTATCCCTGCTAGTATTAGTGGTTTCTAGGGTTTTCTTTTATAGAATAGGCTAGGACTTCTTTCTTATATTCTTTTACCTAGTTTTAAAGCTTTTCTAGTAGAGTTAGTGGTTATATTACGGTTTACTATTAACTTACTAGTAATACCTAAATGTAATTTAAAGTACTTACTATTTTTTTTTATTTAATTCTAGCTAGTATCTAGAGTCCTCTAGAGAGCTATAGTATTTATATAGAGTATAATTAATAAAACTACTATCTCTTTCTTAATATCTATTATTAGTATTCTTTTATATATCTCTGTTATTTTATAAAGATATTAGTTTTAGGTCTTCTAGAGTAGCCGGATAAGATTCTTTATTATTAAATTACTATTATCATAAGTTCCCTAAATTTAAGTACTATAGAGTATTATTAAGTGGATAACTACTATATATAAAAGACACAAGCGTCTTATAAACAGGCCTTATATTAATATAGTAATTTATAATATAGCTTTAAAAACCACTATGCTCTTCTCTACTGCTTTATAAATATATTCTTTTTATTAAAGCTTTAGGTCTACTTAGATTCTAAATATATATATATTTAAGCTTTAGAGAATAGTTTTATAGCTAATAATTCATATAGTTAATACTAAATCTACACTATTATAACGTCTTTTTCTAGTAAAGTATATAAGCTAGTATTTCTTTAGTATAAATATAGCTCTATAGTGTTTTATTTACGCTATATATTAATTATATACAGCTATTAGGCGTTACCAGTTCTCAGTAGTAGAGTTTCCTTATAAGATAAAATTTATATTATTAATAAAGCTAAATACTAGTATATTACTATTTAATCACTAAAACTCCTTTAGAAGCTTTAATATAAAGAAGAGAAATAAAATTAGTGAAAGTAGAAATCCCTATAGGATATCTATTTATATTTAAATTTACTTATTTTAATATCTAGAGAATATAATACGCGTTTGTTAAGTAATTAAAAAGCTTTATATAAAGTAACTTATTTATTTTAGTAGTCTCTTCTTCCTTAGAATATATAGCAGGTGTTTATAAAAGACGTTGTTAAAGACTCTAGTTAGATTTAAATTTAGTATTAAAATAATATAGCCTAGACGCACTCTTCACGCTATCTAAATACTAAAAATAAGTATACTAATTACTAAAAATATTAAGCGCTTTTTTCTTGCTCCTATTTAGTTTTATAAAAGTAGTTTATATTTTTTTAATAGCTACTACTATTATGTTTACTACTTATTTTTTAATTATCTTAGCTAAGGTGTTTTCTAGCGTGATTAGTTAATAGCTTTTTAAAAAAAAGTAATCCTTCTTACCTTCTTTATATAAAGTAATTATAATTAATTCTTTAAAGTAGGTTAGTATTATTTTACTTTTAAAATACTAATAAACCGCCTGTGCAAGCTCCTAAGCTATTAATAGAAAAATAATTTTTAAAATCTTATTTAGTATATTATTAAAGCCTGAGGCTTTTTTATTTAGAAGTTTTATAATTAGATTACCTATTATCTTTTTAGATATATATAGGTTAATGTTAATTCAAGTGTGCTCTAGCTATATCTTATTATTAATATCTTTAAAATCTACTTTACTTATATTTAGGAAGAATTTCTTAGCTAAAATCTCTATTTTTATAGCATTATCTTTAGTAAGGTAGTTGCTAGTAAAGTTTCTAAAATTAAAGAAATAAAGATTACTTTTTATTATGTTAACACTTTTTCTACTTTATCTTAAAAGAGTGTATAATCTCTTATTATATGGTTTTATAGAGTTTACTATAAATTCTTATATGAATTGCCTTTAGTTATTTTTTTTTACTTTTTAGATATTCTTCTAAAGCTGGTTGGATAGTGCCTTATAGCTCTAACAGTTATAATTCTCTTTATAGTTATAATACTAGCGTTTTATCTGTTTAATGTTTGTAAAAAACTAAACTACTTTTAGTAACTATATTTTACACACTTATAAACTAGGTCTTACGTGTAGATAGTAAGACTTAAGAGTATATATAATTCCTTTCTAAAAGACTTCTAGAGATTCTAGGGCTGTTATCTACTTAAGAATTTTAATATCTTAGAGAAATTTATTTATATCTAGTTTTTTAAGCGCGTAGCGTTTATTTTTCTTTTGTAAATAAATAATAGTATTTATTTAGATTTATATTAGTATATAATTTCTTATTAGAGTCTACTTATCTTCCATTCTATAGAAGCTAACTTTTTTATATATTGTATTTAATAGAAATGTAAGGTTGATAACGCTCTTTTTTTATCCCCTTTTTTAAATTAGTTTATCTCATAATATAGCAAGTCAAAGATCTCGTGTTTTTATTTTAAGAAGTAGGTGTTTTATTTATATTTTACTTATAGCATAGCTTCCCCCTTATATTAGATAGTATATATTAAAGTTTCTAAAGAGTATGACTTTTTTTTCTGCTTTTTTAATAGCTTTATCTACCTCTAGCTAAGTCCTAATCTATTAGTAGTTTCTATATAAGTTATAGATATTAATAATAGTAGTCTCTAGCCCCTCTAGGCTAAGCTAAAGTATTATAATAAATAGACTATATTATTTACATCTCTAATATATAATATTAATGTTTTAGCTAATTATAAAGTATACTTTTATTATAAGGCCTTTTTTATATGCTAGAGCATATCCATATAAGCAGTATATTAATTTAGTATATTTATTATATACTAGTTTTTAAATTATAAGTACCTAATACTTTATTTATATTATCTTATTAAAGAAGAGATAATATGTACCTTAATTTACGTTTCTATAATTATATTAGAAAATAATAAGTTTACTTATTTAAAATAGGTGTATAGTTTTTTATGTTAGTATTAGAATTATTATTTATTTCTACTTAAGCTAGGTATATGTCGCCTGCGTTTAGTATAAATCTTAATTATAAAATATTTTTATTTATAATTTCTACATAAAAGGGTCTACCTGATCCTCTTTTTAGTAATAGTTTTTTATATAAGTTACTTAATAAAGTAATCTATCTTCCTCTTTTCCTTATTATAATAGTAAAGTTATTTTATATAGAGTTTAGTTATTTTATTTATTTTTTTCCTACAGTATAGATACGAAGCGTCTGCTTAAAAAAGGCTATTTTTTTTATCTAGATTTTTTCTAAATAGCTTTAGAATATCTTACACTCTTTTTATTACTATACTTTATAGGCTTTTTTATAGTTTACATAAAATACTCTTTTCTAAGAATATTTTATTATGTTATGTAGGCTTATGTAATGTTTATACTATACTTTTTTTCCACATACGCTTTAAATATAGCTTTATTAACTATATTAAAAGTATTATTTAATAATTATACTATTATTAAATAGCCTTACTTTAAAAAGCTAGAAGTTAATAACTAGTTTACTCTTTATAATCTTCTATTAGATCACTTATGTGGGTATTCTAATAATTAGAGTTCTATAAGTCTTTTTTAGTTTTTTTTTTAGCTATTTTTAGTGTTTCTACAGCGTATCTCCTATACCTTAGAGTTATATAGTTATTAGATTTAAATAATAGCTATACTTAGTACTAGCTATTTAGTAGCTTTATATATCGCATATATTAGCTTAAAGTTATCTACGTTTTTTCTTTTATTAATTTTTATCTTAAGTAGAACTTCTGAAATCTCTAAAAAATAGTTTTTCTTTAGGATTTTAAGTCCTAGTATATCTAGTTTATTTATAACTTAGTTTTTTATTATTTAGGATAGTATGTAAACGCTGATATTGCTACTCTTTAAAGTATTTATAGTAAATACTTTTAGTATTATTTTTTTAGCTATTTTTAGTATCTCTCCTAGGTCCTTTCCCTAGGAATTCTTAAGACAAATTTAGATTATAGTTTTTTATAATATAGTAATTATGTTTACTGTATATAACACTTAAGTAATAATAGCTACTTAAGTCTTATTTCATAATTAGAAAATCTCTAGGCGGTTTCTTTTATATATTTTTTTTCTATTTTTATTAATTCCGGCGTTAATCTAGTTAAGCTATATTTTATTCTTATTTTAAATAACTTAATAGTATATCTAAAAGTTTTAAACATATTATAATATTTTCTTTATATTAGTAAGAATTTTACGGCATGGTTTCTTTTCCTTCTCTTTATTAAAATCATTCTTAATTTTTTTAATAGTTTTGATTGCTTTCTGCTAGTCTTAGTTAGACTAGTGTTTATCTTTTTCTTAGTATTATTTACTTACTTATTAGTTACTTCCTAACGCGTTATAGTTATAGTTTTTATAATTATAGAGATAAGATTATAACCTACCGTCATCACCTATACTCTATAAATAGAATATAAGGGGTTTATTAGAGATAGTTAATTACAGAGAATTAGATTCCACTATCTAGTTTCTTTTTAAACAGTTTTTAGGCTTATTCAGCTACTATTACGGCTTTCAACATTTTTAATATTAGTAGTTTTATAAATTACTATTTAAGTTCATTAAATACCTAATTTTTATTATTATTTTTACTTAAAAAGTTTTTTTTTTTTAAAGTTTTGTTAAAAGTACTATTATATTTAAATACTTTTTATAAATTAATTATAAATTTTCATAAATTTTTTAAAAAAATTAATTTTTATTTATTTATTAAAGTAAGCTAAAATAAATTTTTTATACTTTATTAAAGTTAACTATAATTTGTTTCTAAATATAATGTATTTTAGAAATATCAATTTATTTTATAAAATACACACTTTTTTATTTAAATATAGAGTTTATATTTTTTAATTTTATTTAATACTTTTTTTATGTACTTTATATATTATACTAGTATTTTATTAGTATATTCTAGTATATTATTTAAATATATTATAATAAATATATTTATATATTTTTATAGTATATAGTTAATAATTATTTAAAATATTATTAACATGTTTATAAATTTACATAGTATAACTAAATACTTAAATAGTCTATATTTTATTTTAAAAGCTATTATTTATTTATACTTTTATTATTATTTAAATTTAGTAGTATCTATTTTTAATATTAAATAAACTAAACTACTTAGCTTTTTATAGCTTATTTTAAAGTTTTATTTCTAATAATATAAACTATAAATTTTTTATTATTATATTATTAAAGTGTTTATAATTAATGTAAAGTTGTAATTTTTTATTTTTCTTTAAAATAAAAACTATAGGTAACTCTATTTTACTTTTACTAATTTAAATATATTCTTTTTTTAATTATTTTAAATATATTACTACAAGCTTTTTACTAATAAATTAAAAGTTAATATAGTAGTTTTAATTTTATATTAAGTTTAAGTTTTAATTTTATTTTATAGTTTTAATTTTA